>JANHGB010060177.1:0-22821 GCA_026283785.1 Coracopsis vasa
AGTGCTGATCAATGTTCATTCGAAAGAGGTATCCAAATGCTTTCCTAGTGATGCTGGGTGTTTTATGAACAAAATACTGGTGCTCACCTGCTGTTAGCTCACTTACCTTCAGCATTCACCTTTTATTGTTAAATAACTAAAGATCTTTGTGATACAGTTCTTAAAAGTAACTGGTTGCAGCAAACATATTACAGCCTGAAAGGAAAAGCTGGATTATAAAACAAAATTTTCATTAAAATCTTGTCTATACTATGAAAATATTTTCATATTCTTCAATAAAATCATATAAAATAATTATGAAGATACAGTTAATAGACCAGCCACAATGTCATACTTATTGATCAGATACTGCCAAGAGTACAGTACATCCTTAGAAAATTTTTGTCAACTCCTATAGAAAAGCCATTGACTGTGAGAATGTGCTCTGTTTTACCCTTTAAATGAAACAGGAGGATTCCTTCTATTTTCTGCATGCTTTCCTCTGCTATCAGTGATGTATGGACAGGAATTGTAAAGAAGAAGCCTTTAATTGTTATTGTTAGAGATGCTGAAACAGAGTGCTGCCAAACAATTCTGTCTCTAAACTTATTAGCTTCTTTCTAGAGGGTTACTTGGGGACTGGGGACAGACTTATGTATTCACTTACCTTTTCTGTTGCTTTTGGAGCATGATTAGATTTCAATTGATTAAATGAAATGGGGAAAGCTCTGGGGAAAGAAAGGGGAAAATGTTGAAACCTGCTATGCTATTCATAGGCTCAGCATACCACAGAGGATGCTCTGGATATTCACTGACTGAAGATCAGAGTATTTGCCAATTATATTTCTGATACTGTGTTTAAAACTTAAGGAGACGTCATTTCAAACACATACTGTTTGAAGATCCATTCTCAATATGGTACCTGATGTTTGGAAGAACTGGAAGTTAAACCACAACATAGTGTGATTTTGAAAGAGCACACCTTCCTCCTAGCCCAGAATCTGAATCCAGTCTACCTTTCTGAGTGTATTTCTGTCTACCATCTCCTGCTCTTGCCCTGGCACTGAGCTGGCAGGCACACCAGCCCAGCAGCATGGGTGGCACAAGCATCAGGGGCTACCGGTGACCCGGAAATGAGGCACTCATTTCCGTCCAGCTCCCTGTGCCTGCTCAATGCATGATGAAATGAAGGGGAAGCAGCCCAACCCTGCCCTTGTATTCCTGCTGAGTGTCCTCTTTCCAAGGTGTGAGCAATGCCTAGGTGGTTTTATAATTTACCTTGTGGATGAGTTTCATTGTCTGCTATCACAACTTACTTGCATGCCTTTAACTTTTGATAGGAAAAGCAATGCTGCCAGTGTTTGATACCAATGGCAAACTGCCTGACAGAGCTTCCCAGGTGCTTGTTACTGCTGCATTCCACCATCAGGAAGAATTCCTGTTACTGTTGTTATCATCTCCGTTTGCTAATTTAATTAAAATATCTGCTTCAGAACCTGAAATGAGATTAGGTTTCTATTACACCCTACGCTGTACAAAATTATGATGGATGATGTTTTCCAGCCTGAACAAGCTAATGGGTTAATTATATTGCAGAATGGCCTGTAAAACCTACTTGTGGTTTTGGGTTTTTTTTAAATGCATTGGCCATTTGCATGTTATTTAGTCTGGTACTTTCTCTCCATCAGCAGTAATTAACATGTTCTCAATATTGATAATGTTTCCAGAAAAAAAAAAAAAGCAACAACCCAAAACAAAACAAACAACCAACCCAGGAAACTTCCTTTAAGTTTCAAAGACCATATTATACTTTTTTAATGAAATGAGATGACATTATTGTTTCAAAGCCCAGTCTTTAATTAAGTAGCACCTACAGATACATAATCTTTCTAACTTCAGCCAGACCATTTTGAAATTATAGAGTTATAAATGACATACAGTTAAATGGTGAAATATTGTTCAGATGAAGAAATACAGATCTACAGAAGGAAATATATTAAAAATAAGAAAATCTATGGACTTTGAGGTCAGCAACTAGCTCTGATACAATCTGATAGGTTTTCATTTGGAAAATGAGGTCATTGTTGAGCAATTAATCTTCATCATCTTACAGCACCTCCTTCTTTTAATTTTATAATTCATAATTACCTTCATTGCTTTTTGAAACCATGGAGAAGAAAAAAACAAACAAACATGCAAAGGGATCCTAACAGAATTTGGATGGATAAACCAAATAGACATCAAAAGCAAGGGCAGAGTGGGAGTTATAAGGATGCTGAATGTATTGTTTAGTGATAGTTATGAAATGTGGTATCAGAAAATGGGGAAAGCAATCCTGGCTACTCCCAGAGTTTTAGCAGCTTTTCCTTCTCACTTGTTTGCTCTGCCACTGTCACTGTACAAATCAGTCCTCTGGGCTCTGTTTTTCCCTCTCTCCATCATTCCTGCCTGCTGTTTAGCCAAAAAGGAGATGTAGCAACAATCACATGGTGTTATGACATAGTCCTTGTACAGCGGCATAGGTGGTGGTAACCCATCAGGAGAATAATGCTCATCCACTTCAATAGAAGAAAACTATAAAGACATTATGCAGTGAGGCTCTAAAAGAAGTAGTCAGTTAAGTGTGTTCATGGCAAATGCCTTCTGTGATCTGTTGAAGACCAGTAGAAAATATATCAAAAAACAACTAGAAACTCAGTGGAAGTTCACTTTCTCTATTGCTTTGGCTGCAGTGAGTTCAGAGCAAAAGATGTCAATGAAAGATGTTAAGATGCCTCTACAACCTGACTCAGTTTGAGACTTGCAGATTTCTGCATAGCTAAATGTCTAAACTTCTAGTGCATGCCTTGTTTAAGCTCAGTGCCCCACAGCTGAATATCTACTGCAATTTTAGATGCCCAGATGTGTCCTGTCTAAATGCTGCTTCATTGGTGCTAGATGCTATGCCATGTAGACGTAGCAGGTTGCCTAAGGCACCTTAGGTGGCACTAGACGAATGATTCATATCCTGTAAGTATTCACTAACTACAGTCTGAGCTTAAAAAGACATTCTAGCTATGCTATTATCAGTACATAGGCTTTTACCATAATTATAAACACCTACCTATACACATTAAATTTAAGAGTCTTAATCTCAAAATTCGTCCCACAGTCTAGGTCTTTCAAGATGTACCACAGCTTCCCTATATATTTCTATGGTAATTTAGCACCTGAATTTTTCTAAGAATCCAGTTCTGCCTTACACTCTTTAGCCTGGTTGCTTGGGTTTGATACCCTTATTGTCAAAAATCTACAGCTGTATTCAGTAGGGGTCAGATTTTTACCTTCTGCTACAGCATGAGTAAACAGAGGAACAGTAGAAGCAGCCGTGGCTTCTGTCCTAAGAAACAGTGAAGATTAATACAGCAAACTGGGGGGATATCAGACACTGACAGAATGAAGTAGGACTGAATGACACTCCAACTCCAGACATAAGGCTTCATAAAGGTCCCAGTTTAAAAACACCAACATTTTACTGTCACTTTCTATTCAGGACATCCCTGAAAATAACACAAGCCCTCTTTCTCATCTCCTTCCTCCAGACATATGCTTTAGTGTTAAATATTTTGAATACCAATATTTTTCTGACAGGGGTCTTAAGATTATGGTTAAAACCAAAGAGTTTGAGATAAACAGATATCAGAACAGATTACAACATCCCAAAGCTATAGCTCATTTGTACTAGTAGAGGAAGCTTTCTTGCCATGCAAAAAGCATAACGATAAGATAAAAAAGAGGGGAAAAAGTTTTACCATTTAGTTTATTGCATACATTAAAACAGGCAGCTGCTACAAGAATTACAGTATTGCATTGATTTCCCACAGAATATCTGCTGCACAATTCCTCTCTTTTGTTCTTACACACATGGGGCCTGATTCAACTGCCTGCAGCACCCAGTGAAAAACTGTCCACTTTTTTCAGTAGGGTGTGGGGCATCTGCTGGTCTCTTACTGTTAGTTGCATGCTTTCTGTTGTCTGTTCTCTTTGTATTTGTCACTCAGAAAATATGCAGCTACTCTATGAGATGGAATGACCTGTTTTAGAAGGCACTAAATATTTGAACAACCTTCAAACCTAGAATAGTTTTACATACCATTAACAGAAAAAGAAGACAAAATTATTAGAGCTGCTATTTGGCTGCTTGTTAATTTTGTATAAAAGAGTTACCACTGCTTAGCACATTTTTTTTTCTGATAAAATGTGGATACTAATGAGGTAGAAAATAACTTGCTTATGAATGGTACAGAACTTCACCATGCAGCTTGCTGTTGAACAGAGGTCTCAACTTACCAGCACCTACAGATTTAAAATTGGCCTTGTGAAAGCACATAAACATAGCTGATGTAAACTGAGAACCTACGCTGACATTTTTTGCACAACCCAAGTATGTAGGCATATGTTGTGTCTGTAAGCAGACCTACTAATTTCTTTGGAAGCAAGCAAACAAAAGAGCATGTGGAATCTCAGGATTGTCAGGGAAAAGAAAATAAAAGAACAAAACATAAAATATCATAACACCTACTGGTACCTGGAGTTGGAGTATGCTGTGCATTCCAAGTCCTCTTCCCATTTCTTCTCTCTCCCTTTATGCAGTAGGAGTAGAAAAGATACAGAGCAAGGCGAAAAGGGTGTTCATAGTTAGGGAGTGTCCTCCTTGCACATACAGATCAAGCAGGCACATATTCTATGCTTTTCAATAGACACTACTCTAATTCAGAATAGTATCTCCCATATGTAGCCTTTGGCACAGGGGCACATCACTTGGGCTAGAAAAATAGTGTAAAAAATAGTGGTGTAACTGAGGAATAGTATGGACAAGGTCTTCTTTGGAGTTGGCTACAGCTAATTTTCAAACACTTGTCAGAATCACATAGTGCAAGACCTTAATAAGGTGTGTCTGCAACATGTGTTGTGGAAGGTGAATCACAGAATGGCGTGTCTATTTAAATTGCGGATGTGCCCAAGCCAACTGTTAAAAAAAAAAAAAAAAGAAAAAAAATACTAGCTAAATGGATGTTGAAGAATATTACTGAGAATATATATGTATGAAATAGCCTACAATATTTTCTACAGTGCACATGAAGGCTTTGGTCATTCCTGGTACAAGTCTACTGTAGATGTTCTGGAGCAAAAGATCCCATGAGTTAAGACTAGTTTCACAGCTTTCCTGAACCAGCGGTAGGAAAATACATAGATCAAGGGATTGCAGGCAGAATTGAAGTAAGCAAACCAAATTAGGATGTCAAACAGAACTGGGGGGGTAATGAAATCCAGAAGACTGTCTACCATAGTGTCAATAGTAAAGGGAAACCAACACAGGAGGTAGACTCCTGCAGCTACCAGAAGAGTCTTTGCTGCCTTTCTTTCAGTCTTAGATGCTCCTACGTGTAGCTGAGACCAAGTACTTTTACTCATGCTGTTTATCATCCTGGCTTGCTTGTTAGCCACAGTAAATATTTTTACATACAAAACTATCATTACTAGGCAAGGGAAGAAAAACACTGGGAAATTCAACCACCCCCAGAGCTTGTTGAACAGCAGCTGACAGCTACCAATACAGGGCATGTCTTTCAAGAAATGGTCCAATCCTTCTATGATCGCTTTAGTATAGAGGAGGATAGAGGTATAAGTCATAGGCACTGCCCACCCCACCCCAATGTAAATGAAAGCCACTTTGATGGTGAACTTGGTGGGGTAGAGCAAAGGTTCACAGATAGCACAGTATCGATCAATGGAAATGAAACACAGATGAAATATGGAGGTCAAGCAAAAGACTGTGTCCAGAAATGTGTGCAGCCTACAGAAGTCATCTCCAAAATACCAGCAGCTCTCTACAGACCGAATGGTGCTGAAGGGAAGCACGGTCAGCCCCAGGAGGAGATCAGCAAGGGCAAGGGAGAGAATCAGGAGGTTGGTGGGCGTGTGCAGGACTTTGAAATGGAAAACGATGATGACCACAAGGAAGTTCCCCAGCACTGTGATCAGCGTGCCCAAGGCACAGGCCACATAAATGGCCAGCTGGACTCCAAAGGGGTATAAGGTCCTGTAGCAGGAGCCATTCACCTCATAGCACAAGGTGACGAGCATCTCCTCCTTAGCACTGGGGCCCTGGGGTGAGCTCATGCCAGCCTGCCCACGTCCCATTGTCTCCCCCAGCTCTGGCACAAACCTTGAAAAGGATTCACTTCCCAGCAGAAGTGCCAAATGACTAACCTGAAAAAAGTTGATAAAAAAAGCAGATTAGAAGGAGAGATGTCTTTTAATCAAATACTTTTATTAAAGCCATCAGGCGGTTTCTGTATTGCAAGCAAAAAAATGAGCCTGATTTATCTGCTTTATATCTCTACTGAAATAAAGCAGCTCCAGATCAATGTATTCAATTCTTGTGGCAATGTTTTTATATTAGATTTTGGTTTTCTTTCAGCCAATACCATGGGTAGTGCAGGAAATGCAACAAATCCAGAGGTGTGTGAACAAGCAGTCAATAAAGAGAAGGTCTGCCTTAGAAAGAAAACCAGTGCTGAGTAACAGACATTGCAAACCAAAGCTCCTTAAGGGATTTGAAAGCTTATTCTAGTATAATGGTACACTAGTTCTTTTGAATTTCCCTGGAAAAGAAGTTCCAATTTAATTATGGATCTTTTTATTAAGTTGAAACTGTGAAGTGATTATTCTAAACCAAGTAATATCTGATTGCAAAGGGAAACTCCTCAGGCCAAGTGGCTCATTTTATAATGTTCTGGCTATGGGGATATATGTTGATATCCACTGTGCTGATGATATTAATAGGCAAGGCAAACAAAAATATTGTTATATGCCCTAAAAATTGCCCCTGCTTTTTACTTATGAAATTGCTATTTAAGTTTTAAGGTATATAATTTTTTATTTGAACTGCAAGAAACATACAATATTAATGTACTATAATGGGTTATTCCAGTAGTCTTTTAAATAAATCAGATAACTGAATGATACGATTTTTAACAGTAAGACAACTACAGTTAAACACATATTTGTCTATATGTACTATATGTACTTTGTTCTTGAAATGATTGATATAATAGCTGGAAATTATTCCCACTTTTCCCATCCTTCCCAGCAGCAGCAAAACATAATAGCAAACCTCTCTCAATTGTATTTCCGTAAACTTTTAAATCAGGAATACTTACAGTAAAATTTCTCTTTTCATAGAATGGGAGCTCTACTGCAGTGGACAGAAATCCTTTTCTATGTACATGTCTACTGCCTGAGTGGAAAGCACGAGATGTTATATAAACCAGATAGAGAGTCCCTATAGGTGACTAATATGCCTTAGGGGCACAGCAAGACTGTTGTGTATTTGGCAAAAAAATTGCCATTTTCTAAGAACAAGTTTAAATGCATGTGTGTTTAGCTGCTGTTGAAACTCTAAAGATTTACATCAGTGTTTGCTGTGAATTTTCTTTCTTTGTGTGTTTCTGCAAGAAAACACAGTTAATGCCAGCTCATCCTGGGGGGCATCAGTGACTCTCACCCTGTGGAGGAGTTGCTCGCCTGTTCCTGAGCTTTGGTCTCCCTAAAACCATGCCTTTCACTCCAGAAGGAGGTACATCAGATACCTCTGGATTTTCCTTGCTTCCCCATAGCAGTCCCCATTTCCATTCTGCAATATAAGCTGGCAGAAGAGGTGGATTCAGCAGCTTTCACTCCTGGATGATTTTATGACATTCATTTGACACAATGGTCTGGTTTAACATAGACATTACAGAGACAAATATCACTCAGGAAAGTGCAAAATTTTTCATCTTAGGCAAGATATGGGGTTTTAAAACAAGCTTCCCATTTCTCAGTGAATGTTTTCCTGGTGCTCAGATCCTCCACTCTCGTCTCCTGCTCAGTCAGGGCAATCTCATACCAGCTCCTTAAGGGACTCTGATGGTACATCTCTCAGAGCTTGTCCTCTTCTTCCCTGCTTTGCAGTTAGTTTTTTCACAAGGTCTCCAATATGACCGCCATCCTTCATCTTCCCTACTTTGAGTTTCTTAGGTTAAGAAGTTGCCTGCTGCCCAGCTACCCTCATATCTTTCTTGATGCTTTTCAGCCACTCTGTGCCAAAGGCTGCTGATGCCCAGCAGAGAGACTGTTAGAATAAGACTGAGGCAATTTTTCAGACTGAATTTTTATATGAGAAAGAGCAAAAATCAGCATCGATTTCCCTATAATTCTGTTTTATATCAGGACATGCACAGCAGCTATTATATTAGGAATTGAAAAACTCCTACAAGAGCAAGATTTTTTTTTTCAGTTTTGCTTCAACAACAATTTAAGGCAGCATTTCTGCAGTATTAAAAACCCCAGCGCAAAAAGGTATTGCTTGGGCATAGTTGTGTGAGACACTGTGCTTAGCTGGAGACTTGCTGTAAAACTTTGGTGTTTGGTTTGGCTTTATTTTGCCTTTTCCTGTTTTCACATTTTAATAAGTGATAATTTATATTAAGATTGTCAGAGGCTTTTAAATAGCTGTTGATATTAACAATAGAGTTTTTGTTCTTGGTGCTCTGACATTTTCATTAGTTTTAATTCTTCCTGTATTTTTTATGCAATAAAGTATAATTCTTATACAAGTACTTTGTCATTGGAATTCCAAGTACAATCATGTCTTTTCGAAATACTTAACCTGTCTAGCTAGATAGCTGTTGTGATGCTTCTGAAGTGATTATCACCACCCCTAAAAGGAACAACATGAAACAAAACGATCTCAGCTTGCCCCTTCTGTACACATTACTTGTTGAAATTGCTTTGCATTTTTTCCCCTGCCTTCTCATCTGGTCATGCGAAAAAAGATCAGTTCACGATTAAGAGGAGGCTCAAATAGTGACAATGTAGGTCTTTACTCTTTGGAACAAGAAGAGCTTTTTAACATGTACCAGTTTCAAATGTAAGGATGCTATAATAAAATAAAAAATGCAATGATACTCAAGATGTTTGTTCTATTTACCCTTCATTCTTCAGACAAAGTTGCTGGATAGTCTCAGCTTCTGTTGAATGTACTATGCAGCCTAGTAAGCCACAGGAAAACACACACAACATATAGAAGGATAAATGTGCTATCTGATATGGTTTGATCTGCAGTGAAGAAGACATGCATAGCCACTATCTTTTTACATTGAAGCTCCTGGAAATAACCTCTAAGATCTAAATTCATCTAAAAAACCTTTAAGTCTGACTTCCTTAATATAGAACAAGAAAATTTCAAAGGATTATGGACTTCCTAAGAGGGCCATCATTAGTGCCCCTTTGCTGTGAAATTTTTCTTCACAGCTTCTAAAAGAGTTAGTCTGAGATCCCTAAATAGAATGTAGTAGTATGAGAAGGCTATGGGCTTACTAAGTTGACCTACATTGAGCTAGCAAACATAAATCTTCAATCTTGCATCACGTCTATTACAGCCATATATCGCTTATAGTGCAGCCTTTTGCTCTCCCTTCTAGTAGTGAACAGTCATCATCTCTGGAGAAGTCACATTCCATATGAGTGTTTTATCATTACTGCAGAGTGGCAGAAATGTTTGTAGAGTAAATACTCAGTCCAGTTTAAAATTCTGTTAGGTGTAGTGCACCCAACCTCTGTGCAGACAGTCTCCATAGGGTGCGGTGTATGTGTTTTCTTCATATTTCTTACACAAATAGCAACATTTGCCCCAGTTTTGGAAATACTGAAAATTCTTGTCCACAGCACTCATAAGAAATTGTTCCACCTACTGCATCCCATTTTTATGTGCTTTTATGTTTTCCTGCTGTTTGTTACACTGGTCTGTGTTCTGTCCATTGAAGTGCTTTATAGGACACAGCTATTTGAGCAATTTTAGAAGCAGTATCTCTGTAAGTTAACTGTGGCAGCTTAAAAGTGTTAAAAGTGGAAGTGAAGACGGAAAGAGAACGCCTCACAGGTGTTGTCCATATTAGTCCGAATTAGTCAACTCAAGGATTAAAACCAAGGAGATTGTGGATTAAAAAAGAGTTTAAAAAAAGGATATTTTAGTTAGGGAACTTAATAAAAAGAATTACTAAATTCAAATATTTTATCTGTTACCTTTGAAATTAACAACTCACATGTTTGTTTCAGTCTAAGATTGTTTCAACCAAACTTAAAATGTTTTTCTTTTGGTTTCTTTTGGATGTTATTATCAATTTATTATCTCCTCCTTTTTTTATCATTTATCTGAAATTTGAAATTAGTAATATCATCATAAAGTGAAAAATGCCAATAATTTACCACCTTCAAAACATAATCTTTTTCTGTCCAAACTTTTTTTCTGAATGTGGCTGCAAAGTGCATTTTATAGTGAAGTTGGTGTTTAAAGATGCAGCAGAGAAACTGTGAAAGATATGACAAAAGTCAAAATGCACACAGAAAAAAGTTGAATATGACATGATCTGGTTCAAGAGTTCTCTGAAGAAGAATTCATTAATAATAGGTGTTGAAGGTAATCCCAAGGCTGCAAAAGAGGTCTGCATGTACAACCTATTTAGCCCTTCCCCAGAGATCTCAATTCTTTTTGCTGTTGTTTGCAGTGAGCAAAACACATCTCAACTGGGACTAACCTAATCAAAACAAGCCATATGTCAATAGTGCCTGTTAATTCACATTTCAAAAGAAAAATTAGAAGCTTAAGATATTCTAAGCTGGTAAAAAAGGAAAGCAGGGGGAGAAGTGTTGCACTGCACAGCACTGGCAGAACAAAATGAATGAAGAGTTAATGCTGAAATACAAGCCAGCAAGTAGCCCAGCCTGTGAAAAGCACCAAATGGCCTTCAACCATCTGAATGTGATCCATGCAAAGCTGCCTTTTTACAGTGGACAACTTTTTAGTGTCACAAAGTGGACAGTAGTGGTTGAACTCTCCAGGGCAAGAAGCAGGAGAGCACATGGCAGGTATTTGTTTAAATAACCTTTTGCATATTAAAATCCAAAGCTGCTTTGAGCACTGTTTTTCTCTATCTTGCATTTTGGTGTAAATGTGTAATTAGGATACAAGTGAAAGTACTTCTGCTTTCTTACCAGGAAAAAAAAAAGTTCTTGCGGTTTATATAGCTAAAAAGTCATGGGTGTCTCTTGAGGAACCACACATCCTTTTCTACATCAGTTTTCTCTGCAATGCTTCATCAATGCTTTGTTGCTGCTGCAGCCATGTAGAGTGACACACAATTGATCTAGTAGAAAGATGATTTGAATAGGTTACCTACATGGAAGAATAAGTAAATTATTTTAATATATTAGTTACAGCTGTATATGCCTTTTTGTCAGGAGTTTCTTGGAACAGTTACTTTTATTACTTAATTGCAACTAAAATTGGTTAAAATGTGGGTT
This sequence comes from Coracopsis vasa, assembly GCA_026283785.1. Taxonomy (NCBI): domain Eukaryota; kingdom Metazoa; phylum Chordata; class Aves; order Psittaciformes; family Psittacidae; genus Coracopsis; species Coracopsis vasa. The sequence continues at coordinate 11,365 of JANHGB010060177.1, forward strand.
TTTTTGTAAAAAAAAAAATATAACTGAAAATTTGATGCTGACCAGTCAGCATTAATTTACCTGAACTTATCGGACTTCTTTAGCGCATTTTCATTTTGAATGGAAAGATAATGTCTGTAAATTAAAACCTAAAGATCTAAATTAAAATTTAGATCTTGAAAAATTTAGTTTGGAAACGCTATTGCAGTGTCTCTAGAGAATTACATTTGGATGATTTATGTTATTGCTTACTTAACCCCCAGATCACGCCTGCCTTCAGAACCGTAGTTATATCAAGTGACTTCATGCTAAATATTTGTTACGTGCTCTGCAGTATTAAGGTATAAACTAGAAATCAACACAGAGGTTGCAAAAATAAGTGAACCTGTTTCTCAAAAAGTTTTCAGCTGGTGTTTTCGCAACGCAAGGATTTGACTTTTTTTTTTTTTTTTTTAACTCCTGTCTTAATAAAAGACGTCAGCCTTCTCCAGAAAGCCAACCGTATCCTGGGCTGCATCAAAAGGAACATGACCAGCAGGCTGAAGAGGTGATCCTGCCCCTCTACTCTGCTCTCGGGAGACCTCACTTGGAGTACTGTGTACAGTTCTGGTGTCCTCAACATAAAAAGGACATGGAGCTGTTGGAGCAAGTCCAGACGAGGGCCACGAGGATGATCAAGGGACTGGAGCACCTCCCATATGAAGATAGGCTGAGAAAGCTGGGGCTGTTCAGCCTGGAGAAGAGAAGGCTGCGTGGAAACCTCATTCATAGCAGCTTTCCAGTACCTGAAGGGGGCCTACAAGGTTGCTTCATCAGGGACTGTAGTGATAGGACAAGGAGTAATGCACTTAAACGGGAGCATAGGAGATTTAGGTTAGATATGAGAGAAATTATTTACTGTGAGAGTAGTGAAGCATTGAAAAAGGATGTCCAAGGAAGCTGTGAATGGCCCATCGCTGGCAGTGTTCAACGCCAGGTTGGATGAGGTTTGGGACAACCTGGTCTAATGGGAGGTGTCCCTGCCTATTGCAGGAGTATTGGAACTAGATGATCCTAAGGTCCTTTCCAACCCAAACCATTCTCTGATTCTGGAAGTCTTTGATTTTTGTCATGCAGCTGTTTGCCATGTAGATGTGTCCTTCCATTACAGAACTCGCTACATCCAGACAGAACTGGGATTCCACGAAAGACTGTTTGTGGCTGTGCTGACATCCAAGGCTACCCTGAATACATTGGCAGTGGCAGTGAACAAGACAGTAGCCCATCACTTCTCTCGCCTGCTGTACTTCACAGGGTTGCGCAGTGCCAAGGTGCCTCATGGCATGGTGCTGGTGGCCCATGGGGATGAGCGTCCCATTTGGCTCATGTATGAGACCATGAACTATATCCATCAGCATTTTGGTTCTGACTATGACTGGTTCTACATCATGCAGGATGACACCTATACCCAGGCTGAACAGGTCAAGGCTCTGGTGACACACCTAAGTATTAACCAAGATGTCTACCTGGGACGAGCAGAGGAGTTTATCGGGGGGGATGAGCAGGCCCGCTATTGTCATGGTGGCTTTGGCTACCTGATCTCCCGCAGCCTGCTGCTTAAGCTTCATCCGCACCTGGACAGCTGTCGCAATGAGATCCTTAGTGTGCGGCCAGATGAGTGGCTGGGACGGTGCATCATCGATTTCCTTGGCATCACCTGTGTTTCCCAGCTCCAGGTACTACCTCCCTTCTTGGGGTGTTGTGTTAGCTAAGCCTGGCAGAACCCATGCTCTTACTAGTTCCCCCCTGCATAGCAAAGGGACCTTTCCTTAAGCCTCTGATGTGACTTAGGGGAAGAAAGGACTGTGTGGTGTGGCAGCACTGGGGAGAAACCCATAATCAAAGCTAAGATGTTGTGAGAGAGCACATACAATAATTTTCAGCCTACTGGCAGATGCTAATCCCCAGGTTTTTTGGAGGTCGGATAAAGGGCACATTGGTACCAAGAAGCAAGTGGGCATATAGTATGGGGGGTGAGGGGAGATGACAACCCTTACATTTTTGTCTCTGGGTGCTGCAGTCAGCATTGAAAGAGGGGCAAATGCATGTCTGGGGTGAGGGAATGCTTCTCTGTGAAGTTCCATGCCAGTCTTTTCTGGCTCTTGTCCACTTCAGGGCCAGAATTATCACACCTATGAACTGGCCAAAAATACTGAGCCGGAGAAGGAGGAAGAAGAGGAGTTCCAAGCAGCTGTTGCTGTGCACCCTGTTTCTGACATGACCTTGATGTACCGGCTGCATAAGCACTTCAGCAGGATCCAGCTTGACAGAGCCTACCAGGAGATCCAGGACCTCCAGGTAGGTGGCGAGGGATATCTGCAGACTCCTTGACCAAACAGGTCTCCTTTTCTTTCAACACAGTGAAGGAAGAGTGTCACTTCTGGTTGCAGGTGTGACTAGTCAGCCACACATAGGATACAGTCCTGTGGCTCAGAAATAGCACTTCTGACACCATGTTATCCAAAACTACTGGTGTCATACTACCAAGATACAGTTCTAGGTGGTGAGGCAGGCCTGGGTGGGAGATGGAATGGACCTCTTTGAGAGTGGTTAGGGATCAGTATGCGTTCTCTCTTTGCACAGATGCAGATCAGAAACCTGACATCATTAACCCCTGCAGGCGAGGTGGGCTTGACTTGGCCTGTGGGCATTAATGCCCCATTTCTTCCAAAGTCACGTTTTGAGGTAATCAGCTGGGACTACTTCACTGAGCAGCACCTCTTCTCCTGTCCTGATGGCTCCCCCAAGTGTGAGCTCTTGGGAGCCAGCAAAGCAGATGTCAGTGAAATCATTGAGTCTGCACTTGAGCAACTTAACAGTCGCTACCAGCCTCTGCTCCGCTTCAGCAAGCGGCAGTTGCTGAATGGTTATCGGCGTTTTGACCCTACACGGGGCATGGAGTATACTCTGGACCTGCTGCTGGAGGCAGTGACGCAAAAGGGCCACAGTCATGTTCTGGCCAAAAGAGTGAGCTTGGTGCGACCATTGAGTAAGGTGGAAATTATTCCTATGCCATATGTGACAGAGGCCACACGAGTGCAACTGGTGCTCCCCTTGACAGTGCAGGACCTGGATTTTGTGGCAAACTTCCTGGATATGTTTGCTATGAACACACTGGACACACATGATAATGCCTTGCTGACTTTGCTTTTCATCTACCATCCCTATGATGCCCAGCGCGTCAGTCAGGTGGATGTTTTTGCTGGAGTCAAAGCCATGGTAGGAGAGCTGGAGAAACGCTATGCAGAAGTTAAAATCCCCTGGATTAGTGTTAAAACTGAGGTGCCATCGCAAGTGAAACTCATGGATATAGTCTCAAAGAAGCACCCTGTGGATACACTATTCTTCTTGGCCAGTGTCTGGACAGAAATCAACATGGAGTTCCTGAACCGCTGCCGCATGAATACTATCAGTAATTGGCAGGTCTTTTTCCCAGTGCACTTCCAAGAGTTCAACCCTGCGTTGGTATACCGTGGTGAGCAGACTGCTTCCTCCACCACTGACTTCTTGAGGGATGGACATTTTGACAGACATTCCTTTGCTGAGGCCTGCTTTTATAATTCTGACTACATGACAGCACGTACAAAGCTAGCAGCTGATATCTTAGACCGAGATGAGGTGCTGGAAAGCATGGAGGTGTTTGATGTCTTCCTACACTATTCTGGTCTGCACCTATTCAGGGCTGTGGAGCCAGGGTTAGTGCAGAAATATGCACTGAGGAGCTGCAATCCCCGGCTTAGTGAGGAGCTATACCACCGCTGTGTGCTTAGTAACTTGGAAGGACTTGCATCCCGCTCACATTTAGCCATGGCCCTCTTTGAGCAGGAGCAGGCCAACAGCACTTGAGAGACTAGAAACATCAAGAACTTCTCAGCACCTTAACACTTGGCACTTTCCATCCCCTTCCCAGCCTTGCCATGGGTGAAGGGCATGTGATGTCCAGGGAGGAGGAGGAGGACTTTCCCAGCCCTGCTCTGAGACACAGGCCTGGGCTGCAGAGAGAGGCTGTTTCTCTGGGGGTTTTGTGTTGGTTGTTTTCTTCCTATTTTATTTTTTTTTTTCTCCTGGGTTTGGAATAAATAAGTTTATTTCCAGGCAGACTCATGTGGTTACTTATAAACTTTATGGTGTCTGGGATGAGGGAGTAAAACAAGCTGTAAAGCTGACTTGACTTTAAACCACACAATTCTGCTGAGCAGTGCAGAGACAGTGAATATGAGCTATGTACTGGAACAAAGTTACCTCTGCTATGTTTTCAGTGCTGTTGTAGTATGCTTGTGTGGGTTTGTATCTTCATGTTTTCATTTTTCAGGGAGGCATGAACATAGCATGTCTAGCTTACTGCTGGACAAAGCTATTCAATGCACTTTCACTTTGCTATTTGGCTTTTTCATAACTGCGAAACATTCATTTTGTTGCATTATCTGGAAAGGTGAAGAAACAGAAAATTCCCTTTGTGTACTAACTAAGCTTGCCTCAGTTGGACTGAGTGCTGTGGTTGCAGTGTGCTCTAGAAGACAACCAGGAATTGTCTGAAGTTCTGCAGAGAGAGCAAAATATTATCCCTGAAATTAACAGATATATTACTTCCTATCACAGGTGCTGTGGCTGGCAGATTTAATAGTTATGCTTGAATTTGATGACCTGTTGCACTTATTAAAGCGGCGAGCCTGTGCAACTGTTCTAAGGGACAGAAAATTCTTTGATGCCATTTTCTTCTTTTTATTTTTTTTTTTTTTTTTTTTTTGTGTTCATGGCTCTGTAAGTCTTCAATACACACTTGGGACTTGGTGGTTTCCTTTGGGTACAGACACCTGCTGGCCACATGCATCTTTGCAGAAGCAGGCAACTGTTTGCTTATTCTCAAGGGCTGTTATTCCAAATTCACATCCGTGTTTTCATTAATGTAATTATTAAATGGATGAAAAGCTCTTTTAATGAACAGGTATGGGTTTTCAGTATGCTTCTACAGAAACAGGTTCTTAGCCAAATGTCACTTGTTATATTTGATTATTTGAGGGAAAGCTTGGTAAAAGTTTGTAGATAACAAATGTTAACCAGGTGCAAGAAAATGAGGATAGGTCTGTTATACAGAATTATTTGAACAGAAGATGTACTTATTCATAAAACAGGTAACTGCAAAATCATTTATCTGGCAATTAAGCAAACAGCTCATGGTTTCCCTCTTCTGTATCACAGAGAAAGGGACCTCTGGAGTTCATATAATTCAATCCCACTCCTGCACGAGGTGTCAGCTAGAGCAGGTTGCTCAAGCCTGTGTCTGGTTGCATTTTAAATATCTTGGTCTCCTGGCAATCTGTTCCAGTGTGTAGTAACTTTTAGAGCCAAAAAGTTCTCTCTCATGTTTAACTGGAGTTTCTTGTGTTTCAGTTTGTGCCCATTGCCTTGCCATGTCACTAGATACCACTGATAAGCATTTGTTTCTGTCTTCCTGATCTCTCCCATTGATGATTTATATATATGGATAAGAATCACACTAAGCCTGTTCTTCTCTAGGCTGAACAATCCCAGCTCTCACAGCCTTGACTGTTAGGACAGATATTCCAATTACTGAGCCATCTTCACACCCCTTCACTGGACTTGCTCCAGTATGTCTGTGTCTGCCTTGTAGTGGGGAGTCCAGAACTGGGCACAGCACTCCAGGTGTGTCTCACCAGGGCTGAGTAGAGGAGATGGATTACTGCCCTTGACCTGCTGGCAACACTCATTCTAATGCAGCTCAGAATGCTGTCAGCCTTTGCTCCAAGAGAATGCTGCTGGCTTATGTTTAACTTGTTACCATCAGGATCCCACCCACATCTTTACTGCCAAGCTTTAAGCTTTCCAGCTGCTTCTTTGCAGCCAGTATTGTAGAAACCAAAGGTCAAAGCCCTGGTGTGAACTTGTGAATTTCAGTGTGATGAGCCAATGAGTGTGACTAACCCCATTCATGGCTGCATAAGCACTGTTTAAGGAAAGAGATTGTATTTGCTATACTCAGTATGAGGTGGAGGTCCAGTGTCAGGATCAAAAGAGAAGCTGCAAGATTAAATAAAGCTTCAAAAGAAGTATTCAAAATCTGAATAGTTGCTTAAAAATAAGCAGAAATCTCAGATTGGTTTATTACAAAATACTGTCTTGGTTACATTTACATAGGAAGAAGTCAGGTCTCTGCAGAACATCTTACTGAGATGCATGCTTGTTGCTACGCAAACCTTCAAAGAATGAGAACAAAAGAAGCTTTTTCTTGTTATGAGTGATAGTTTTGCATGAGGAGGTGCTGATCTGTTATGATCCCAGTAGTGAAAGGCCCTCAGATTGTGTAAGGTATCATTTAAAATATGATGTATTACAGCTGACACTATAAAGAGAAACCTCGGGTCCACACACAGCACACCATACAAACTCTGTCTGCAGAGTAGATTCTCCCATGTTGGCTACTAGAGTTATTACAAGATTAGAAGAAAACAACTATTCATCATTTCTGCTGTCAGAAAGGGTGTCTGCATGATAATTTATTGTCTCACTTTTAGACAAAGGCAAGGCCACACAGGTGGCATAATTGCCAGTACTGACTGAGAAAGCTGCCTGTGGGTGCTTCTGTTTCAACAAGGTGACAGAGGTTGTCCTGCAGACAAGGAATTTGTATGGCAAACACAGGCTGTAATGTCACACTGTGCGAGCAGCACAGCCCAAGCCTGTGCACACTCAGGTGAACTGTGATGTGGGTCATCGACTCACTGATGTACTGTGACTGTTTTCCAGGATCACTACAATAGCAGAGATGGACAGTCTAAGAAACCCCACTGCTGCTTGCGTTGGTGGTATGTTTGTCTTCCTGAACACAAAAGAGCTTCTGATGCATGAAATGCCTTATGGTGCCAGAGAGGATGCATAGCTTGTAAATGCATGTTTCACTATGGTGTAATATCCAAGGAAAATTCCCTGAATTATTGCCCACACACTTGGAAAGACTACAGATAGGGACTGGCTGCTGTAGGGAACTATGTAAGCAAAGCAAGCAGTCTAATAGGATGCATGGGGGTAAAACAGTTCTCATGCAAAAGAATAAGCATTGGAAAAGATTCAGTAAGTTAACTGTCAGGAGCTCTCTGATGATGAAACAGAGAGCTGTAAGGGATGTAGCAGTTGGGGGTATCTGTAAAGTAAAATAAGCTGCTACAGAGAAGGTCTTAAAATTACAAGGGCAAGCTAGAATTATTAGTGAGTCCTTATTAGAGAAGAAAGAGAATAATGGGAAACAGGACAGTGAGATTTGATTTACTGTCATTTAAACAAAGCAAAGATGTAAACCAAAAAATTGGAATGTATCATTGTTTGGTAAATCACTGCCCTTGCCAGTACGTATGAGGCAATGCAATACTACACAGAACCTGAAACTCTTAAGGGCAACTAGTATCTTGGGGGAAAACTGAGGGAAGCTGTAAGCTGTTTTTTTGAATTTATGTTGTATTTTAAATCCATCTCTGAGGGAAGCGAAAGGCAGGAAATATGGCCAGCAAACTGCTGAGTCCATAAACTAAAGATTCATGTTAAGTTCTGATCAGAACTCTGCATTCCAAGGTGAGATTAGGATATACAACAGGAACAATTGTGTCTTACAGGCAGACAGGTTACCTATCACAGTTATGCTCTAGCTGGAATAGCCTGGGGATAGTAAATTAGAAATGCAATAAGGCAAGTGCTGTTGAATTAACTGATCTAGTGCTACACCAAACAAGAAAAATGTTAATCTCTTTTTACAGATACCTAACATTACACCATAAACAACTGAAACTGGAAATGCTAACTGACAAGAAATTTAGTGTAGTTGGCATTACTGCATAACTAATACTTGTCAAGATGGTTGTACAGCAAGTAAGACTTAAGCCTTTGAAGTTACATCTTGAGTTAAAGGTGATCAGACAGCCATTACAGACTTGAAAATCCATTTGATTTAATGCACTGCTTTAACTATTAAATAGGAAGTTATGCAGCAGCAAACAAGTCATGTGAGTTAAGAACTCAAATAAGAGGCAATTGTTGGATTTGGGCACTTCTACTTAAGTCCTAAGTTCTCCAATCAGTGTTGTTTGACACTTAGTTGATGATTTGGAAACAAATGTAAGATCTCTACTGATAAAATCTGCAGACGATGTGAAAAATGAGTACTGCAAAAAACAGTCATAAAGATAGGATAACAATGGGGAAAACACTGTGAGGCTATTTGGGTAGATTTTGTCTTAAAGCAATCAAGGGCAAATTTACATGCTTGGGGAAAATGAAGGCATGTAACTCCTCCAAAGAGGACTGTACCAAAAAAAACCCAAAACCCAACCCCAAATGGTTAAGTCTGGAAAGAAATTGACTGTACTAATGTGCAGGCAGCTTAATTTGTTTAGGAAACACTACTTTAGACACTAAAATACAGAGCTATCCCAGCCATGTAAAGTTTGCAGTTTAAGACATGATAACAGATCTATACAGGTGGACAGTTTGGGGGAAACAGATGCTGTTCATGTGAGACAGTAATAATGCCACTGGTGGCATAGCCCCCTTTTTTTTTTTTTGTTAAGGCTTGAAGGGAACTGAGAGAGGAAAAAAAAAAGAATATAGAAGCAGTTCACAAAATTTATCTGAAGATTGGAAGAAATATTTTGCAATGAGAGATGCAGAACCTCTGTAGCAACAAGACAAAGGGTAATGGCTTTAAACTAAAAGCAGATAAATTCAGACTAGATATAAGGAAGCCATTTTTTATAATAAGGGTGGTGAAACACTTAAACAGGTTGCCCAGAGAGGTGGTAGATGCCCCATCCCTGGCAACAGTCAAGGTGAGGCTGAATGGGACTCTGGGCAACCTGATCTAGTTGAAGATACCCTTGCTCATTGCAGGGTATTTGGACTAGATGATCTTTAAAGGTCCCCTCCAACCCAAACCTTTCTACGATTATAGGATTCTATGAACTCTAATTACTAAGAAGGTTGTGAAGTAATCTGATTAGAGTATTGATATAGTACATTGACTGAGTAAAAATGCTGGATACTAAAAAGGTTTTTGATTATCTAGGGGTAAGGCACAATAACAACACCACCAAAGGTAAGAGCTTTAAACTGCAACAGATAATTCCAACTGAAAGTAAGCATATGCTTTTAGTGATGAAAATTATTAGCAAGTGAAATTACAAAGTGGTAGCTTTTCCAGTATATTACAATTTACTCAGCTTGTGCAACGGATTTCAGTGGAGGCCAGTGTGAAATTACTTGCCATATGTAAGCGAGCAGAACTAATGATCCTTCATGGCCTTAAATGTCATGAGTGTGAATATATAGTGGATAAAAGTTGCAAAAGAGAAATCTGTCAAAGGCTATTAAACACAAAGCCAACACCTCTGTCACTGTAAGTGTCTGAATCACAAATCACTATGACCTACGAAGCATCCAGGGAGGTATCACTGTATGTTTACCCTTTTGGTATGATCTTTTCTAGGCATTCACTGTTGGCCACTGTCAGGTAAATGAGTCAGATGTACTTGGGATTTTACCCTGTACCACCATTATTGTAGCATTACCTGCAAAAAAAGGACCAGATCTTTTTCAAGGATACGCTTTAGTTCAGCCAGAAATGATAAACTATGTGAGGACCATGCTGTTCATGGACTACAGTGGGGTCATGGATTGGCCAGGAAGACAAATTACCACAATTGTCATCTTTGACCTTGTAGAACTGAGAAATGCATACCCTCAGTACGTGTCTGTTGTGCCTCCAGCTGTGCTCTGTTGTGCCTCCAAATGTGCTTACCCTGTCATGCTCCAGGTGAGCGTACTTTTATGTGTACTTCACTTTCTTTGGGCTCCACATCCTTGGGTATGTTTCTCCTTTGTCTTCAGTTGTAGTACGGGTATGTGGGATGGGTAGCTTGCTCCATTGGATGTCCTAGACAAGTTACTTACCCTGTTGGAATAATCTTTGCAGATCCCAGAGAAAAATGTACAGAATGTGTTACAAACAGAGGAAGCTTTTGTCCCAGCTGCATTTTTAACTTCAAGAAACAGACTCATCATCTTCTCACCTACAAAGGAGCTACCGCTCCTTTTTTAAGGTATACTTAAAAAAACCTAAACAAACACAAAACCCCAAACAAAATGCAGATGTAAACTCAGATATTGTATCTGATGATGGTATCCACCAATCTTCTCCACAAGTGGAATAAAAATGATGTGACTCTCCTGTGTGAGGGGGATGTGCAGCCTATCTCATCTGGGCAACCTGCACGGGGTGGTTTCCCCCTTCTCCCTTGGCAGTGCTAAGCAGCTTGGTTGTGTCTGTGCAGTCCCTGGGATGGCTGCGCTTATCTCAGCCACAGCTGACAGGAAACTGAATTTTCTCCCTCCAAAGTGGTTCACAGCCAATTGCTAAGCACTTTGGAGAGTGCAGGACAATCCCTTGCAGATACTCTAGTCTGTTCCATAGAGAAGTTTTGGATTTGCTGGTTGCCAGATCAGATGAACAGATACAGAGTACGATATAATCATCAACAGGCTCACATTTCCCCAGGAAAAGCAAGGGATTCTTGCTCAGCAGACTCCTCCATTCTTAACTCTAGAGTGAAGACTTCTGACAAACTTGCTCTCTTCTATCTGGTCTTAAGCATTTTCTTGTCACACATCCATCACAAAGCATATGTTACAGTACTGCAGAATGGGTGGGGTGCAGGCTGATACCTTCATCTCCTGTTATGAGTCCTAGCCTGAGCTGCTACAGATGCTTTCTGGCAACACTACCTCAGGGCTTGCCCCTCACAAGTCACCTTAGCCAAGACAGTCACCCTCTCTTCCATTCCTCTTTCAGATTATCTTTCCAAGCACATTATTTTCTAAACATGCATGCTAAAGCATTTCTTCTAGGATGCTCAAAGGTGGCAGTTTCTGGATTACAGGTAACACAAATACTCATTTTCCATTTACAATAGTGTTTTTCTAGTGCAAGTAGATGTGAAAAAAAGCTTGCAAATGCAACACACATGAAAAATGCAAGCTGAAAGAGCTGAAATAACATAAATATATAGCCCTCATTTAAAAATATCCAGTGAGACATAAATCTACCTCATAATTTTTACAAGATTTTACTTCAGCTTTTAGACTTACACCCTTTTGGAACACTTGGGAATTAGCAGAATTGCTTGGCTTCTGCTCACAGAATCACAGAATCAACTAGGTTGGAAAAGATATTCAAGATCATCAAGTCCAACCGTTACCCCAGGATTGCCAAGTCCAGCACTAAACCATGTCATTAAGGGCTTCATCTACACAGTTTTTGAACACTTCCAGGGACGATGGTTCCACCACTTCACTGGGCAGCCTATTACAATGCCTGACTACCCTTTCAGGGAAGAAATTTTCCATAATATTGAGTCCAAACCTCCTTTGGAGCTGCTT
>JANHGB010060181.1:0-22031 GCA_026283785.1 Coracopsis vasa
GCAGGGGGGTTGGAACTAGATGATCTTAAGGTCCTTTCCAACCCTAACTATTCTATGATTCTGTGAGATATTCTAGTAAATTTTATTGTTTGGTTGCTGGTTTAAGAAACAAAAAGAGCTATTGTATATTTAGGATGTTCATTTAGGGTTTAAAGGCATGTTACACTTCCGTTGTGTGCACACAATTGTACACGTGCATGGGTTCGTAGAATAGCTTATGTATTAACTGAGATTTCACTCTCATCTTTGAAGTCATGCTTCAGTATTAGAAATGTTAAAACACAGTTTAATGCTGAAGTGGTTTTGTAAATTTGTTTCCTAATTGGCTATTTGTTCATGTTTCCCGGCATTCAGGAATCCGACACTGAGAGAGAAAAGGATCTGTTGTACAAAAATCAGTTGCTACAAGATGAGATTGGTATGCTAAGACTAGAACTTGATCAAGTAAGGCTTAGGCAGCAGGAGCAAGAAGGAAAATATTTAGAAGAAAATGAGGCTTTGAAAGAAAAAAATGAGGATCTCAAAAAGGAGCTTAAACTAAATGAAGAAGCCTTAACACAAACAGTTTTTCAGTACAATGGACAGCTGAACTTATTAAAGACAGAATCTGCAGTGCTATCTTCCAAACTTGAGCAGACAAAAGAAAGCAAAGACAGACTAGAGACAGAAATTGAATCATTCCGTTCCCGCCTGAACACTGCTGCTCAAGAACTTGAACGTCATCAGTCATCAAAATGTGACGTTGAACGAAAATTTCAGAGAGAACGTGATGAATGGCTTCGCTTGCAAGACAAGCTCCATCATGACCTCTCTGATGTGCGAGAAACCAATAAGAGCTTGTCTCAGCAGCTGTGTAAAGCTGAAAGCAAAGCTAATAGTCTAGAAAATGAGCTTCACCAGTTGAAACAAACACTCACAGAAAAAACACTGCTTTTGGAAATGACACAAAAAGAATTAAGTCAAGCCCAGTGTCAGGCAAAGGAATGTGATCATGCTCGACAACTTGAGAAAGATCAAGTAAGCAAATTTATAATAAAGCAGGAATCCATGCAGGAGCGATTGGTCCAGCTTCAAAGCGAAAACCTTTTACTCCGTCAGCAACTGGAAGATATGCAGAACAAGGGGATCGTCAAAGAAAAAATAGTGAATGATGTGCAGGATCGGTTTAATGATATTTTCAATAAACTCAGAGCTGATACTGAAAAGCAAGTTTGCCTAGTGGAAGAGAGAAATAAGGAATTAAATGCCAAGTGTACTGATTTAAGAGAACAAGTCTTTAAATATGAGACTGAGAAAGTAGAAAAAGAGGTAAAGTATACACTTAGAACAATTTAAAGTTTGTTATCTCTTGAAGCTATTTTATGTTTCTAAAATGTAGCAGGTATAAGTTATATGCATGGGACCAAATAATGGTGATCTGTTCTAGTTTATCATGTTCAACTTAGAACTGTGGAAGGCTTTGGCAAACAGGATATTACTGCTCACATCTGAGCAGAGAATGGAAAAAAGTCTGAGCTTTTATCAAGAAAAGTGACTCTTCTCTACAATTTTTTTAACTCTTTCGTTAGTCTATTTTATGCTCTATAGAATCATTTTGTGTTTGACTTTTATGGCTTGCACTGATGACGCAAAGAACCATCCAATTTGCAAGGGTTGAGAAATGAAGATGCAGACAAGTGAAGTGATGTGGATGGATTTAAGCTCCTACAGAGGAAAAAAAATGACTTCTCCATAAGTTGCTACCAAAATTGAAGAGTATTAGTATTGTCCAGGTGTTAATTTATGTATGCGTGTTGGGGTTCTGAGGGGCTTGCCTGGTCCTCAAGAAGGTAATTTCGGACAGTAACCTAAGCTTTCTTTTCTCTATTTTATGATATGTAGCCATATTTAAATGCGTTCCTTCTTCATGGCTCCGTGAAAGACTAATTAACTGGACAGAATACTCATTAGGACATCAGTTAAACTGTCATTCTACAAATTCACACAGTACATGAGTATGAAACATGCTCCTGTGCAGAGCACTAGCATCATTTTATGTTGCTCAAACACACATGAACCAAGTGTTGTTCCTATTACTGCATGTAGATGGCTTTTGTAAAGGAAAAAAGGTGGAAGAGAATAAAGGCAGAAGTAGGAGTGAGTTACAGATAGCTGAAAAAGCTGTAGGCAGTGGGAGAATGCATTGTTACATATGTTCCTACGAGTAGGAACTCTCTTCTCTATTGTTAAAATATTCTACCAATTCCAGGTAGAGCAGTGATTTAAAAGTTGCCTTACCCATTTTGTTTAACCTTCTTTTACTTTCTGGAAGATAAGAACTAATCACATTCAATATTTCTACTCTCTGGTGTAAGGTTTGCCTCCCTTAATGGTTTGAATAGTGATGTAAAATTGCATTCCCTTCTTCATAACAAATCCAGAATCTCAGATAATGTCAGATAACCACCTCGTTGTTTATTTGTCAGTTGCCATAGGGGGAGGGAAGAACTCCAGAAGTACTGTCAGTCATTTTAATCTGCGAATTGCTTTGTATTCTTACCCCAAAATAACAGATTCCTTTTGAAGATATTTGATATACACGTATGAACTATCCAGATTTTCATAAGTCTAATGTCAGTATAAACGCAGTCGGTAGCCTAAAATCAAGGTGGTAAGAAGGCTGCAAAAGAATGTGATTCAGCACATACTTAAAGCATACCTGAAAAGAGCTTTCACATGTGTCTTTTTAATTATATTTCTATAATGGAGGAATAGACAAAAGTTATCTAATACACAGCCCTGCCTTTGGTCATCTGATTAATATTTGCAGTCCAATTATGTCTCTTACAATAGATTTCTTTGGATGTTGTTAGAAAAACACATGATAGCAGTGTGTGCTTGTATGTTTTTCGGAGAAGAATAATACCTGAGCTTTTTTTATGTTTTGGGAAACAAGCCCTCATGAACAGATGCTAATAGCTTGGAGGTGCTCAGCTGAGAGACAAAGAGAGGTTGTCATCTGTACAGATGCTTGCTGGTTTCAGGCAAAATTTCATACCTTTGAATTCAATCCTAAAACAGATTTAATTATATAATAAGTTAAAGTAAAGGTTTATTTAATGTTTTTAAAACTTTCATCATACTCATTAAACTTTTTCATTAGGGAGTGGTCAGACAGCTGCAGCAGGAGCTTGCCGATGCTCTTAAAAAGCAATCTATGTCAGAAGCTTCACTTGAAGTTACTACACGCTACCGCTGTGACCTGGAGGAGGACAAGCTGCGCTTGCAAAAGGAATTGGAAAAAGTTAACACCAAGGTACATAATGTCTGTAACTATATGAAAAAATCTGAGAGTATCTGATGAAAGTAAGAGTGAATGTTGTCCTAAAACTCTAGGAAAAAAACATCAACAGGATGAACTTAATGATGTCTGAATGAAGTGCACTGTTCTATAAACTTGGTGTCCATGTCTTTTGACATGGAGACACTATGTCCTTACTTAGACAAAGGTGTTTGTATTTACTAAGGTGCTTTGCAGAATAACTGGTGTGTTGCATTTGTTTTGGCCAAGCATGTCTGATTTCTGGAGAAGAGTAGAAATACTGACCTGCTGCATTTGGGCTTTTTTATGATTTCTGTGTTTACCCCCTACTCCCATCACCAGGTAACATGCCAATTCTGAATACTTTTGTAACTTACTCTGCATTTATTTATTTCCCTCATGTAGCCTACTTTCTTCCTGCTTAAGGATTTCCCATCATTTAGCAGCCTTCTTGAAAGTGAATTGTAAATTTATTTCTGAGTCAGGGAACATCTTTTGCAGTGTTATTTCTGAAAATGTAATCAACTTAAATCCCCTTAAGAGGGAGTCTTGAAGTCACTTTAGAAGAAGTATGAACTTTTTAATTCATGTTTTCAATGGAGCAAATAAGTGGATAGAAAGAGTGTCACAAGTCCCCAAAAGGGCAGGAGAGGCAGTGTTGGTACTTTGAACTGTGCTATAGGAAATTAACGGAGGGATGGGAGAGGCCAGGACAAAAGATGATGAAGCAACACAGTTTGTGTTCTTCTGCTAATAGACGTGAAGGTGTGAATGTACTCTTCGCATAGAGTGCAGATACGTGCAGATACATGTAGTACTTGAACTCTACAGCAGCAGCTGACTCCTCTGTGTAAAAGCTCACCTGACTTGTGTGGATTCTTACTGTGATTTGGCAGATCCAGGAGTTGGAAGAACAGAAACTTCAGTCTGAGCGTTGTGTCCATGACTTGAAAACTGTCCTGGATAATAAGGAAAGAGAAGTAGTAGCTTCTTCCCAGAAACTGCAGGACCTCCTATTGGCATCTGCTGGGACTAATGCTACTATCAAACAACTGGAAGAACACGTGCAGCGGTAAGAGAACACAGGGAAACAAAGCTGTCTGTCACGTTCTGGAACTGTGCAAAAACAGCAGGATAATCTTCTTGTATCACAGCAAGTTGGTATACTGTTTTGAAGGACACTTTTGGATTTGATTGCATTATTTCATGCTGTTCTTTCTGAATTGGTGCTCTGGTGGATTCCCATAATAAGACCTGTATTTCTTTCTAAGCCTTGAAATTGAAAATGCCAGATTGGAAGCCACGGTCCAGCAACAAAGCAGTAGGACTGAAGCCCTTCAGAGAGACCTGCAAGCCTCTGCCTCAGTAAGCTGGTCATAAATTTCCCTTTTTGTGAGCTCCTGAGCCTAGTTACCTGTTTCTGTGGGGAAATTTTAAGCTGATGTTTTCCTGGAGAGCCTGGGGAAAACTCAGTTCCTGAATACAGGCTGCTCAGAAAGAAGCCTGGTCCATTCACAGCTTTCTGATTTTGAGAGTTTCCCATGGTACTATAGGAAATCCTACTTAATGCTCTAAAAGATAAAGGTTTGACATTAATAAGCTGGTGTAACTATTGTCTGCTTTAGACCCTTTGTGATATCAGATGCTGCTTCAAACACTTGTTGCGATATGTATCATAGATTCATAGAATGGTTAGGGTTGAAAAGGACCTGAAGATCATCCTGCCATGGGCAGGGATACCTCACACTAGACCATGTCGCCCAAGGCTCTGTCCAGCCTGTCCTTGAACACTGTCAGGGATGTGGCATTCACCATTTCTTTGGGCAACCTCTTCCAGTGCCTCACCACTCTTACAGTATAAAGGACTTCCTTATATCTAACCTGAACTTCTCTTGTCTAAGTTTTAACCCATTACATCTTGTCCTATCGCTGCAGTCCCTGATGAAGAGTCTCTCTCCGGTATCCTTGTAGGCCCCTTGGAAAGCTGCTGTGAGGTCTCCACGCAGTCTTCTCTTCTCCAGGCTGAACAGCCTCAACTTTCTCAGCCTGTCTTCACATGGGAAGTGCTCCAGCCCCCTTATCATCCTGTGGCCCTCCTCTGGACTTGCTCCAACAGCTCCATGTCCTTTTTATGTTGAGGACACCAGAACTGCACACAATACTCCAAGTGGAGTCTCATGAGAGCAGAGAGGCAGGACCACCTCCTTTGACTTGCTGGTCATGCTTCTTTTGATGTAGCCCAGTATATTCTGCAATGAAAAAGGACCAAGCTGCCATGGTAATTTTACTCCTGGTAACATTATGTCCACCAAAATAAGAAGGGAAATCTGTGACTAGATTTTTTAAATATGTAAAGGGAAGTCACATGCAGTTGGAATACTTCTGCAATCTGGGTTTGCATTCAGTTATCCGAGTTCAACTATAATTTTTCCACTAATAAAAGTTCAAATGATTCAGATTAGCTTCTGTTACAAAGAATGTACTGAAATCTTGGCTCTGATGACATTCATGGGCATGGAAATATGCTTTATATAACCCTAAATTTCTAGAAAATGAAAGTGCTGGAGGAGCTTTTCTCCCCTTGCTGAATTTTCGAACTTTCGTTTATTTTAATTTTGCTTAAAAGTGTTTGCATATCTGAAATATATTGAAACAATATAAAATAAACAGCTCGGATATACTATTTTAGCTTGAACTCCTAAGTTGATTTCAAATTGTTGTTAACTTAAGATAATTAGGACAAATTTTGCTGATGTGAAAGTAATCTAAACCAGACTATTTGTTCACGTGAGATTTGTGACTTTGCAGCTTCAGTGTTGGAGTACCCCATTTAATACATATTAGAAGACTAGAGTATGAAGGAGGTCAGTTAGAATTTTCAAAAATTGGGTACCTTTATGTGGAACTTACTCACTTAAACAGTAGAAACCTTAAAACAAGTATTTTTGAAAAGTTATGCCTTCAGATTTTCAAGATTTCCCCTCTTTACAAACCTCAGGAAATAATTTTTTAACAGAGGAAGTGACAGGTTTGTCAGACATTCAGTGGGATCTGTAGCACATGTCACTTATTACTTTCAAGTCGTAGATAAATCAATTTGAGCTTCATGATCTTTCTTATCAGTCCACTTATATATATAAGATGCTTATGATACGTTCCAGTTTTTGAGGTGGATATTTGTATGTACCAGAACTGTAAAAAGTGCAAAATCTAGGCCAGCTAAATGTTTAAATACATTTCTAACAAAATCATATATTGTAAGTTTGAAAAAAAAACCAAAAACAAAAACACCCCAACAAAGACACTAAATTTCTCCATCTTTTTGCTATTACAGTCTGGAGATTTGGTCCAGTAAAAGACTTACTTAATTATGTGTTGAACTGATAAATTCCATATGATTATGTACGTGGTTAACTGCTTTGATGGATCCAAGACTTAATCCTTAATGGGTAATTTTTATTGTGGTGTGATTCTAGTAAAGCCAAAAATAGTTTCACTGTCTTATTTAATTTTGATATACAATATGCAAACATGATGATTGCATTAAGAATCCTATTGAAGAGTTATAGAAAGAATTTATTACCAAAACCTGTAAAATATTTTCTAGTAAATTTGCAAGTTGTGAATACAGAAGTATATAATTTTACTGTAAGCCTATGCCTGAGCATTTATTAATTGTTTTGCAAAATAAAAAGAGCTGCATAGATTAAAAACATATGGAACAGATAAATAAAAAAATAAGTATTTTTCCCCCGTGTTTATTTAAATGGCAATCTTCCCAGGGTAATCAAGCATTGTTCTACTGGCTAGAACTGGTTGCTTAAATAATAACATGCTGCTTTATTGATTACATCAAGTGTCTGACATGGATTTTTTAGAAGATTCATTGCAGTCTAGCTCCAGAGAAGTATTACCTTCTTAAAAAAGAAATTCAACATGTAGTACTACAAAATTGCTAAGGAGATAATAAAAGATCAGGAATGAGATTCAGACTTACAAAGTGCAAATGCAACTTTGAGGTGAGTTAACAAAATCAACCAGAATCCAGTCCCCACGGAAGCTTGAAAAATTTTCCATTTCCACCAGAAACTGATGTTTAGTTTTTCACTCATACTCTCTCTCATTGTTATAAACCCATAGTTTTCTGTTTCTAAATGCTGTTTCCCTGACATTCCTGGACTCTTCAAGTCTTCAGCTTTCTGGAATTTTATGCTATACATTTAATACTTGAAAGTTGGAATGAAAACATGAATCGCAACCCAGTAAACTACAGTTCTCATACTTTCCTAGCATATGAGCGTGATTTTGTAAGAACTGCATGTGTATGTGAGCACTGTGCTTCTCAGAAAAGTGATTTAAATAAAAAAAAACCCACAAAATATTAAGATGAGAAATAAGCTGAAGATAGAAATAGTGATCAAAAGAACTAATGATTAGCAAAAATTGACTTCCACTGAGATTTGTTGCATACTGAGAAATTCCATCTTTGTGTTTTAGTTTTGTTTTTCAAATTCATAAACTATCTAGAAGAAAAAGTAGAAATATGTTAGTGCATTTCCATAAAATATGAACTTGTAAAAAGCAGAATGCACAGACAATTAGAAAAAATCACAGAGCTGTTAGACAAATTCACAGAGAGCAACATTAGTAAAGTATAAATTGATAGACATTAAATAAAATAATTCAAAAGCTCTTCACAACTACAAAAGAAAAAATGTAAAACAGGAACGTCAAAAGTAGCTTTGAGATTATATTAGACAGCAAATAAGATGTAGTAGGAGTTTGCATTATGATATGGAAGAAAACCACCAATGTAATTTTAATATCATTCCATGGAGAAATCCTTCCATGGAAGAGGAATATAATAAATCTTAATCATCTTATCTTACCCTTCAGGGTATATACTTTGGTTAGTTGAAATTTGGGTACTGTATTATCAAAATGATACATAAGTTGGCTGTTTAATGTGATTTTTTTTATTTTTTTAATTTTTTTTAAGAGTAAAGGATTTTAAAGTTCTGAGACATAGCAGAAATGTATTTTCTAGGAACATTATTTTTTTTATAGTGAATTAAACTATTTTTGAGAAAGATATGAAAAATTAAACTTTTAACTTTTTTTGATGTGCTTGTAGTGAGAGAAGGATGGTTTGGAAACAAGAAAACCCATATTTGAAAACTAGTCCTTCCAGTTATCATCTTTATTTTCACAGTCTGTTTTTCCATTGAACTAAAAAATCAATTCATACGTTTTTCTGTTTAGTACCTTGCAGCATAAACCCCTGAGAGACTCCCATAAACTTACATTATGGAGGTAATAACACAGGTAGTGTCATTGTTCTGAAGGGAATAGGTATGATGGCATACTGCAAGTACTGAGGGTGCATCAACATCTAAAAATGAGATTTGTGATGATCATTAATCAAGAGGGTTAGAACTGGGATCCAAGGAAAGATATGAAGACAGGGAAAGTAGGTCAGAACATTAGGGAAAAATCATTTACAGAAACAGCCATTTGGTGATTAAATAGTGTCTTAAGGTGTAAGAACTCTCATCTTGTGCATATGGATAAAGCTTAGCACACTCTACAGGAAAATGTGATATAGTAATAATAATACTACTGCTAGATTTCAGGGAGATTCCCACTTAAACATTTAAAACTAAACTGTCTGCAACACTGATCACTGGATTAGTAAGGAACAAATAGACCTTATAGATGTCTGTGTTTGTGTGAAGCTTTAAGAAAAATGGCCATTCTCAAGAATGTGGTGTCTGCTGTCAGTATTACAGGGAGAATATTTCCCTTTCTCACTTAATTTTCAGTCAATGTGACAAATAATCTAAATGTGCAATTGATACAAAATTGTGTAGTTGATGTTGCCAGAGATGGTTCTGCTGGAGAAAACAAGGCTCACCGGGTGAAAAACAAAACAAAAACAAAACAAAACACAAAAACCCCAAAAAATCAAAACAAAACCAAACCAACCAACTAAACAAAAAACAAACCCAAATGAAAACCAAATACCGCGTCTGTATTATGTTATAACTACACATAGTTTGTTGTACATCTGAGAGAAGAAGGGAGAGAAATTGAGCCAGTGAGGGCAAATTCCTCAAATAAACAGGAAAAGGACTTGGTTTCACCTGAGGGGGAAGGGAGGATGTTAGTTTCTACATGCCCTGTGAAAAAAAAATTAATTAATCACTAGCCAGCTTGTTTTGTGAGCATGCTATTTTGGTGTCAATGAAGAAACATCAAGAACAAAAGTCATTACTTAGTGTCCTACTTCAACAAGAGCAGTTACAAGCAAATGTTTGTGGGTTTTTTGGGGTATTTTTGTGAATTTATTTGAATTTTTAATCCTTAATGCTTCTTTTTGGAAGTTTAGTTTCTGAATAAATAAATATTTATTTATTAAAAAAAAAAAAAAACAAACAACAAAAAAACCCCAACAAAGACTCTAAATTTCTCCATTTTTTGCTATTACAATCTGGAGATCTGGTGCTATAAAGGACTTACTTAATTATGTGTTGAACTGATAAACTCCATAAGATTATATTATTTAGGTACCTTATAATAAAAGACAACACTGTGTAATGTATTTGGCTTTGGTTTGCTGCTTAAATACTGTGTATGTGATATACTGCTGAGGGGGCATGAAAGTGGGCAGCTGAGTGGAAAGCCTTGACCTGGCTGCTGTTGGTGAGGTCAGAGTGAGCATGTTGGAGGGTTGTAAAATGATACAAAGATACTGTTATAAATTAAGAGATTTATTTTCAAGACTTTCATTTGCTATGTCTGAAGTACTGAGCTTTCTGAATTTGAATAGAAAGTTGTCCTGGTTAAGTCTGGGGAGTGAAGAATTGTTTGGTTTGGTTCTGCAGGGTTTGGTTTTGTTCTTTTGTTTGGTTTTTTTAGGGAGTTGTTTTGGTTTTTTTTTGCTTTGATTTTGTTGTTTGGGGTTTTTTTTATTGATTTAAAGAAGTATTTTTATAGATCAAACAGCATCAGTGTCATCTGGCACAATAATTTAAAAGAAAACTGGGATGATGCAGTTCCATTATGGTTGCTTTAGGATCCTATCACATCTCAGTAAATGTTTCCTGATATTTACCTGTCCAAGCATTTAAGATTCATGTTGACCTTGCTGGGATTTGTGAAAACTAGGTAATTCAAAAAACACAGGTACATTTTCATTGAATGAGCCAAGATAGATTTTAGAGCCCATATCCAGGTATATACATTTAGGAAGTCAATTTTTATAGACTAATAACGGTTATAAAACGTAGTGGGCTTTACTTTTGTATCTCCTTTCCAGCCATTAAGTAAATGTAGTGAAGATTTAAAAGTATTATCTCCCAGCAGATGTTTTGCACTTTATCTGTCAGTCATAGCTTTCTTGGAAGAGTCACCATAAGACAGCAGGTGAATCATTCAAGTAGCAAATGCAACTAAGGCACCAGCCTGTGAAATGAAGCCATTGAAATAAAAAAACATAGGGAGTTCTGGCTTCCCTTCCAGGAGAGACCACAACCTTTCATGGTCCAAGAGTTGGGTGCAGTATCACTTACAATCACTACAATGAACTCTGCCTGAGGTTTTCTGTTACTGGCTGAGACTGATTCCTTTGAACTGTAGAACAGCAGCCTAAAGGAGCTCTTCACTGGATCCTGTACTGGCCTATGATAAGGTGAGCAAGAACTGTTTAGGAGTGGAGCTTGTTATGCTGCAAATAGCTCAATTTTCAATGCAGAATTACCCTTCATGTTCACAATTATTGTGCCACATATTTTCACAAACAGCAGTGAAACTTCTCCATAAGTTCTTTAATGGTGACATCATGTGAAAATCCACCATTCTTTGTTCGTGGCACTTGATTAATCTTGTAGGTCACATAGTGGTGTTTGTATATCTCTTTTTTGAAAAGACCATAACTATTAACACATGTGAATGACTATTATTTCAGCAAGTTATTTCCTTGAAAAATGGGCATTTATTCCCCAAATGCTCAAAACAAACTTCTTTAGGGAAATATTTGTGAAGAGTGAATAACAAGGGTACATGTGCAGTGAAATCACTGGTAAAACAAAATTTGCCTGAAAAGCTCTTCAGAAAAATTCAGCAAGCACTAGCATATTTCCAGGTAGAAATAATCATTCTTGTTCATCAGAGAGTAACAGTTTCAGTGAAACACAGCAGTATGCGCGCACATATATACAAATATTCAAAGTCAAAGTGGTGAATTAAACATCTGAATCTCAGTGAAGATAATGAGAACCATGTGGCCAAATCCCTGCTTACAACATGGAAATTTTTTTCCTAGTAGCTCTACGTAACATGAAAAAAATGTTAAATAATGAAACACTGCAAGTTGTAAAGACCTTTTAAATACAAAACATATCTTAGTCAAGAAAAGTTTACTAAAACATTGTAAAAACACCATAAACATCTCAGCTGCACTTAAAGAAGCTGTAAACAAAAAAAGCTGTAACAAACATCAGTGATTATCACTTAGAAAGAAATAATTTCCATTTCATATTAATGAGCTAGGAAAGACAAAGGATTCTTTACTAGCTCTATATGCCTGTTTATGTCTTCTGAAAAAGGTACAATTTAAGTAGGAATTCACAGAAAAAATCTGGAGGGGCACTTATTATTCTAGCTACAAGGAGATGAAAATAACAAAAGCCTGAAATGGTACCTAAGTAGCAACACAAAACTGACAAACCATTTATAAATCTGATACTTAAATCACTAAGAAGACACGTATTTTTAAGGTTGACATGGACACAAGCACCAGCTGCAAAGGAAAATAAATTAGAAAGGTACATTATATAAACTGAAGCGTAAGGTGAAAACCCACCCTGTTGGAGTGATGTAGAGTTTGGAGAAGTGTAATGACTAAAAGTGGGAAATTTTTGTTGATCTGGGTGTGACTTATTTAATTTTAACTTTTAAGTGTCATTTTTGCAAATCTGTGTAAGAGAAAGAATCCATAAACCGCTTTCTTTGTTTTAATTTTTATTGTAGCATGAGGTGGAAACTAAATTTTATAGGACAAAATGGCTGATTATTGCAACTTGGAACAAAACAAGTTAAAACATGGAGCAGAGGAGGATATCTGTTTATGTCAATCAATAGATAGTCTTTATAAGTCAAATGACAAAATATGGGGAAAATTAGAAAAGACCTCACAATACTGGATAAAACTTCCCTTGTGTTCATTTTTATTATGGTTCAAAACTGAAACACTGTTCAGCAGGGTTCATGAAATATCAAGCTCATCTGAACAGTAACATGAGTTTTCTAGCACTTCAGCATTTGGACTGGAATCTGTAAGGACTAAATGGTCTCAAAGGGAAACTGACTCCCAGGAGTTTTGATCCTTAACCAGGCAATGCCTGAACATTTTGATTGCCTTTACCATCTCTGGGAAGATTAGGCTCAAACGGAAAGATGTGTTGTGTGCAAACCACATAGAATCAAAACCATTTTTAAAATGCAGAAAGTTTTGTGGGTTTTCTTTCCACAGAATTTTACCAGGTATTTCAAAGATTTAATTTAAAAATTTGGCCTCTTTATGCACTAAGCATACATTCAAAACACACTTTTAATTTCATTTTAATTTTATTTTATTTTAATGTAATCTCTGATAGTGTATGACTCTGGACTGCAAGCAGTTTATGACAGCAGCCTCAAGGATATATATATCATAGACTTCAGGCACCTGAAAATTCAAAGACAAGTGAAGTAATCTGCCACTGCTTTTCTTTTTACACTGCCAAGCTATTAAAGTTTTGCTGTGTTGGTAGATATGAACTAATTATTTTCCTGGGTGGTACAGCTGTGGACTAACAGTTACTCTGATGAGTGATATTTTAATGAACTAACTTCTTAATTTCTCTAAACATATGAAAAAGTTACGTCGCACAGAAAGCTTAGTTCATGCATACAACAATGCACATCTGATTGATTGTACAAAACCAGAGTTGCATTCTTATTGCAGCACAGTGTTCTTTATATAAACCATAACCAGCGCACTAGTCATTTGACATCCTTTGTTTAATATTTAATAATTTCTATGGTCATACTCCTGTGTTATTCCCTAGCTATAAAAGAAAAACACCTTGTCCCTTTCTACAAAGTACAACTTCTTTTTTTAATTTAACACTTTTTCCTCTAGCCTATAAGTTCAACATACTCCAAAGAAATGTAAAGTGTGCTGAGCTGAAGCTGTGAACCTTTCGGATGGATACATGATTGTGGATTTCTTGGAAAACTTAACATTTTTCTTAGTCAGGATGGACTGTGACTTTTCCTCTTTGCTTTGGCAGACTCATTTTACCACAGTGCACGTATGCTTTCCCATAATTACCCATTACCAGTTGTAAAATGTTGGTCTTTAGTTTGAAATTAGGTTTCCACAATACATGTAATATAAGATGTAAAACTACAAAGTGCTGAAATTGACGTAAGAGTACTTTTAAGCTTGACTTAAATTGACATAAGGGTACTTTTAAGCTTTGACTTGTACTGATGCTTTGATACTGTAAAAATTCATTTAGGCCCCAAGTTAATGTTAGAAAGCCAACTTAGACAAATAGATGAAATTATTTATGCTGATTGTTTATATAATGACTAGATATTACCTTGGTTTTGAGGAAATATGTAGAAACTGCCTCATTGCCTTACTATAGTCCAGATATAAGAAACTTTTAAGAATCTCAGTCACTAAGACAGAAACATGAATGTGATTTTATATCACACTGATGAGGATTTGATTTCTTTCCTGTAATTGATGTTGAAGCTGTCAACATCTTTTCTCTTGAAAAGTGTTTCCAGTTAGAACATGGCTCTTATGTTCTTCAAATTATCCATGTTATTCTTACTTTTCTAGCTATTCAGAAATCTACAACAATATTCCTTTTCGGTAATTTGGAACTGCAGAAAAAGCCGTAAGATGAGGAAGATGGCTTTTTAAACACAAAATACTCTGCCTTGAAAGGAACTCATGGCTATCTTTTGAGTGGGAATAAGCCCTTGTACGTATATAAATGCACATATATTCTATGCACATACATTTAGATTCTGTGTCTCTGACCACGTCCTAAACTCAGGTTATTGGCACAGGGATCTCAATCCAGAGCAAAACTTAACCCAGTGATACCAAACTGGGTAACTGTTGTTGCTATCATTTTCTTTTTAATATATTTTAGTAGGTTTTTAAGACCATGAGGCAACTCTGTGGTGTAATGTAAAAGTCATCATAATGTGGACAACACATAAAAATAAAAATAAGATAAAATGGTCTTTATCTTCTATGACCTTAGGTATGAAAAGTCATGAAGCCAGGAAAAATTCATAGGCTGAAGGTGGGAAACACTTTGGCTGTAGGTGATCTTAAGGTTCTTTCCAAACTAACTATTCTATGATTCTATTGCAAAAAGGAATCTGTAGTCCATATGCAAACCAACATATATCCCCAGACCAAACAAATACCATGAGATGCATTTACACAGTGCTACATGATACCTTAGTGATAACATTCTCTCTGAACATGGTTCTAGTGTGTGTATGAGACATTTTATAGCTTTGACTTCTCCTGTCACTCATCTTTATTTTTTTGTTTGTTTGTTTGGTTGGTTCGTTTCAGTTTGGTTTTTGTTTTGTTTTTTTAGGGTTTTTTTTGTTTTAGCTTTGGGTTTGGGGTTGTTGGTTTTCTTCTTTTTTTCAGCGGAAGTAAATATAGAAATAATTATCTGCATGAATGCATATTTTGGGATTGTTCCAAATCCCACTGAAAGGAGACAAAAGACTCTCACTGAGTTCATTGAGTCCTGCATTAGGCTCTGTTCTCTTCATTGTATCATATCTGTCAGTGCCTTCTTATTTTTTGCAATTCTGGACTAGTTTTTGATGCATGCTTATCATAGTTTCTAATTAAAGTAATATTTTTAACTACTCTTCTTACCTGACTACTATTACTGTTCCAAATATCTATCACACCCATGGCAACTGTACTCATAAATTGTCATACAGATCAAGAGAGCTGGTAGTCCTCCTGTTGCCCGTGTAAACAACTGAATATTTGGAAATAGAACTCTAAGTATATTAAGATACTTTGAGGACTGTTTTAGTAGCTCAGAACATGGACAATCTTCTTGAAAAGAAATTTAGTCAGAATAGACACCACACAACTGACAGGAATTTCTCACAGTGAGTTAATTCATTTTAACTTTACAGTATCCCATGAGAGACAAGTCCTTAAAATACATACTGTTTCAGCAGGGACATAATTCTGTTTGCAGAGTGCTTAATTTAGCAGAACTCAGACCTCCACAACGACTCTAGGACTAGTGGAAAACAAATGGTAAGTAATAATGCAACAATAACATAGTAACTAGTTGCACTGAATGTCACAACTGCATTCCTTCTCATTTACAAGTGGTCATGCAAAATCAAGATTAAGCTCCTGGTCTATAATAGATATCTATTACAATTGTCAATTGTTATGAAACAGGACCAAAATTGGCTGCAGGCTGTCTAAGAGGATCTCTGTAATTTCTTCTAGACATTCATGCAAACATGAATTGGAGGAGTAAGCTGCTGACATCTCTGGTGTGAAAGCTGGCATGAGAGAAGCATCATATGTAGAAAAAACCCACTTCTTACCAATGAACAATGTAGAAACATTGGCTTCCAGTGAGCAAAGAGCAATTATTTTATAGAGACCTTGAATTGCATCACTTTTGTCTGTTCCCTAATGTTTTATCACTGAAGAAACTGCTAAGGCGCTATTAACAGCTGTTGCAGCACCATTATGGGCTCAATGTTGTGCAGAAGCCTATATGTTACTGAATTGGTACATTTCCTTTCAGACTATGCAAGTGCAGAATTGCTTATCCTTCCTAGATATAAACAATCTAACCACATTTTTCACAAACAGTAAAAGAAAAAAGCTATAAAAATTAATTGAAGTTTGCAATTCTTAAAGATCAAGAGAGACAGCTTTTATTTCCTTGGAGGCACATAGCACCCAGCTTCAAGATGGGAACACTGAAGGCTCCTTTTAGACTTTTGGTGAACACAAGAGTTGTGGAAATGTGGTCTCCCACTCCCTGGTAAAGGACTTTTGCTATTGTTATGATGAAGATGGCTATTGCCATTTTACTACCAAATACCTTGTAGACACTTGAAACAAGAAAGTTTTTTTCATTTTCATAGTAGGATGTCAGAATAGTCCTGAGACAGATGCCTGGAGAACTTGTTCCACAGTCTTTTGTACAGCTGGCTGTGTGCTATGTTGAACACTAGTAAATGCCTTACTCTCTTTCATTCAGTAGCAGAGAGTATACGAATTTGATTTAGGACTCTGAAACTCGTTCGAGGAACTGAAGTTGCACTCAGTTCTGAATTCTGCTCTGGTCTAGGCAGCTTCAGTTAAGTAGTTCACTGAGAGTTCAACAGAAAAAAGCTCAAACAGATGTCCAACACAAGAAATATTTAATGACAAAGAGTATAGTATTCTTGTGAATGTCAGGAATAAAAAATACAGACCACAAAGATGCACAACCAGAGATGGAATACCAAAAGGCACATTCATCTACAACTTCTGCTTCAAGAGTAGGGTATTTTGGAAAAGAGCTAGCTCTTGTGAAGAGAAGAATCAGTATCAAATAAGATGGAACAATATAGCAACATATTTCTAGTACAACTAATGTGAATTTCTAACCATTTTTCTGCAGATTAAATACTCTGACAGCATATAGCCAGCATTTACACTGAAGGTGAAAGAATGTGAAGCCCTATTCTAGAGGTTAAACTTGGACATACTTGCCGTAAAACTTTTCAAGGCACTACCTCATTGTCTCATTTCTTTTTCACTTCCAAAAGGCTTTTACCTGCTCTTTAATGTTATGCAGGGATTTAAGATTTAACATCACTCTTTTTTTGTAAAACATGAAAGCAGTAAAGCCTCCACTGTTGTACTAAGTCTAGGATCAGGGAAAAAAAACACAAAAAAACAACAAAATAATGCATATTTAAATATACTTGACAATGATACAAACAAACACTAATATTTTTGCTTGTGGGAAGTGTTGGCCATTTTGCAAATTATACCTTACATTTACATGTGCTAGTTATCATTTTAAAATTCCAGCTTAGAAAAGAATATCAAGATTCTGTGAAGTAGTTCCATTGCATTGAAAATATCTGGTTTTGTCTGATTGTACAATACAAAGACATATCTCCTGTTTGACTTTTTTGTAGTACATGCCAAGAATCCATCAGCAAAAATAAGGTTTGACATCAGAA
The DNA here is from genome assembly GCA_026283785.1 of Coracopsis vasa. Taxonomy (NCBI): domain Eukaryota; kingdom Metazoa; phylum Chordata; class Aves; order Psittaciformes; family Psittacidae; genus Coracopsis; species Coracopsis vasa. The sequence continues at coordinate 17,618 of JANHGB010060181.1, forward strand.
TTAAATCGTAAACAGCATTATCTTCATGTACATAATGGATCTTTTATAAAGAGACAGAATTTCTTTTTCTTTAGATTTAGAGAGATTAAGGTCACATCACAGTATGTTAAAATACACAAACCTCGATAATCTTTGGCAGATTTATTACCTACCGCACACTCACAGATCCCTGTGAATCTTTGTAATTCTTAACATGAACAGCTGGTAGTAAATAACCAAACATAAAGTGCTTGATAGAAAGAGAAAGATACCTTCTTATACTCCCAGCGAGGTTCTTCACTGGAAAGCTAACCAAAGAATGATTCAGAAGAAAGGTTAAAAACAATGTTCAGTTTGTTTTTGCAGATGTCCCAACTTTTGAGCGTTAATTAATGATGTAAATATTTCAGTAAAACAACAAATGTTAGGGTCTGAGCTAGACAAATTTTATCAAGCACTTACAGTTTATTTTTTTAAAACTCATCTGATTGAGCAAAGTTTTCTATTTACAAATACTTCAGATTCACATACTTGCATAAGAGAAAGCATTTAACATGTTAGGAGGTGGAAGAAAGAAAGAAGAATAAAATGCCAACCAAGCATTAAGTAGTATTAATTAAATGTCTGGATTTTTTGTTTGTTCATATGCTTGCTATCTTTAAATTGTGTAAGTTTTCTGTAGGAGGCTTAGAAAGAGGGTCTTGCAAGAAACATTCTTTGAGACGTTTTTTAATACTTTCTAGAAAGAGATTGTTGACAAACATCCTCTCTTTCTTTGAAAGTCTTTGAACTCTGTTTATCCATAACAGTTGCTCACATGAACAGGGTGAATACTGTATTCCCAGCATGCTGCAGGGAACACACGCTAATCATCGACTGCCGTTATGACAGCCCTGTAGAGCCTGTAGAGAACTATTGAACTGTATTTGCTAGTTTTATCATCTTTGTCACTGGCACAGGACAAATTGCAGCCAGTCCCACTGAAGGAGTCGGATTAAGGGGGAGACAGTGAGCAGGTGAAGGAAGATGGATTCAAGACATTTGCTCTCAACAGTCATGTTCTGCCTCCTTTCAGGTCTGAGGGATGGCGAGTATGTGGAGTCCTGCAGAAGAAGTATGGAACCACATTACAGCCTCATTTGGTAAAAAAGGCATACTCAAATGTATTCTGAAATTCTTTTTATGCTCAGCAAAACTCTGTTGATGCTGAAAATTCACATGCAACTAATACTTTGTATTATCTGCAGTGTGGTAAATGACCTCATTTCCAGCTGTTTTTATCATTTCTCATCTTAGCAAAAGCAAAGCAGATCTGCAAATGAAGCTGTCTTTCTCAGAAATGCTAAGTAGTACAGAACACAGCATGCATCTCTCAGGAATCAGGAGCAGTGTCAGCTGCATCTTCTGTTGTTTATACTGGCTTCAAAGAAGGTACTGAATCAAGTTCAAAGTGCATGTCACTATCTTTTAAGCACTCAAGTGGTACAAGGCATATAAAAATTAACTGAAATTATGAGATGCGGATTTTCACTCTTTTGAGCAAAAGTGATGGTGAATTACACCCTTGCAAGAGAAAAAGTTTTCTCAGAAACTAGAATGTACTCCCTGGAGGAAATAGGATTCTTTAAAGCTGCTTTTAATAGACTTTTTCTTCCTTTATCTTCTGTGTTTATTATAAATTCACATCTCAAACCCAAAATAATCCCTTATCTGTCCTTCTTCCCTTGGGAAGACAAACGAAACTGCAGATATGGTTGTCTTATAGAGCAGCTGGTTGCATTCAAATACTAAGGTAAAGAGCATGGAACAGGATGGAGTTGAACAGCATACAATAGCATAGCAACCCCATCCACAGGGAATGGTATATTTTTGGCTCATCTGCAGGGTATGGGAAAAGAACAGTTAGACATACTACAGCTCTGCATGCTTGAAATTAAACTTTGTTCTGAACTCAAGTCAAAGATCACTCTCAATCAAGCTAGCTGTAAATGAGTAGTTGATCGGTGACCTAGAGCTTAAGGCAGTTAGCTATGTTGGCTGATTGCCTCAACACCTTGCCTGGGGAATTCATAAAACCATGTTGGTCAATGGATCACCTAAACACAGATGGACATCTGAACCTGAGCCTCGGACCTCATCACTGGTGCCAGCCACTCTGTGGCTTTTACATTATCTAAGCCAGATACTTAACTGAATTTGGCAAGTTACAGCGTTTTGCATTTACTTAGAATCTGGTCCATTTCTTTTTGTATGTCATCTCTCACTAAATTCCAGGAAACCACTTTCAAAATCCATGCCCCCATCACAATAAGCAATATGGGATAATAAAATCAAAGCCCATGAGAAGGGAAGTTAACCTAACATTAAAGGCATTTCCATATTCAGATCTCTAAGATCTCATCAGACAAACAATAGTGTAGCTGCAGATAATCTTCTTTGGATAGTGAACGATTTGAACTCATTCAGCAAGTAAAAATCAATCTCTATAAGCAAATTTTCACTGGTGTAATGCAAGAAAACATGATGGAAAATATACGCTCAGGTTATTCTTCTTTTAGGCCTGGACATAAAACTAGTTAATCCTAGTCTTAAACCTGTACGCCTACTCTTTGGAACAGGTTAAAAGGAAATGGCTGATTCAGTTTTATTCAATTCAGTTGCTTGATAACACAGTTGCTTAACTGAACAATTGCAGAGTGAAACAGAAATTTTTCTGGTTTTATAGGCCAGCAGTAAATTAATACTCACACAAGCAAGGAATTGTTCAGCTGCTCTGAAGTAAGAGTTGGTGGTGTCTCTAAGTCACAATGTCTTTGGATCTGGGATTGCGTAGCTCATATATCAGCCCTTGTTCAGGCTTCTGCTTAGTCCCAAAGTCTGTTCTTATGAGTTTAAAGAAATTCAGTTAGAGCTAGAGGTCTATTCACTGAACTCTTTTACTGTGTCTTTTGGTTTTCATTGTGTTTTTTGTTTTGCAGTCTTTGCCATCTCCCACCATGTATATGGCTTAGCTTTGTACAGTTCCCTGAGCACAGAAAGCCATGGTTCTTGCATACTAATTATTAGCCATTTCCTCTTACCTTAGGAATAGGAATGTAAGAAAGAAAGAGTCTGGCATCTGAGCTTGTTTCACTTTTACTTCCTGTAAGATTAATCATTGCTCAGTTCCACAGTGGAAATGCCCTTTTATTCACACAGCAAGCATCCTATGTTGAGTCTTTTGATTTCTCTCTGAAACCAGCTTTTAAACAATACATTTGTATTCATTCCAGTGGTGTCATTTTAAGCTTTCTTTTCTTCTCTCTTTCTATTCCTCATCCTCCACTTGACTTGCTGATTCTCTGGTCATTTTCTGTTGGCAACAATAAAAATTATATGTGTATATAAGTTGCCAGAATGATTAATTCTTCATGGCTGTTTTCTCTCATCTTCATTTCCACTTTCCCAAGCCTTTCCATATGTCCTTTAATATTTCATTTCAATAATTAAATAATTAAAGCTTCCAAGTTTGCTTGTAATGCAGGAACCAGCAGCACAATCTCTTTTTTTTAATCTCTCTCTCTTCCTCTTTCTTTCTCTTTGGCATGGTGGGAGGCAGTATTTCTACAAAAGTCTGCCACAGACATTGGGCTCTGTGCCTTTGGGAGAGTAAAACAATGTTGGGAGTCACTGGGAAACTGTGTGCCAGGGAAAACTTCTATTTCAAGTGTTCCTGTTCTACCATTATTTTTTCCCCTCTGGGTTCTTTTGATGGCTTCCAGGTCTCTCTTCTGGTATTATACTGTCTTATTTGCTGTTGCTACTAGGAAGAATCATCAAAATGGTGAAGTAAAAGAATCTTATGTATGAATGGTAATCAGTAGCAAAACCAATTAATAAATATACAAGCGCAGTTTAAGTATATCTAGACTGTAGTGAAATTAAGATCCTCTGCTGTAAATAAAAGTTGTGGGTTTGTTTATTTCTTAAATCATCAATTCATTGTCAAAAAAACGATCTTGATCATATGTCATATGCTAGCAACTGGTGCAATTATGTGATTCTTGAATTGCTTTTCTCCAGCTCATTCTTTCATTATTAAGTACATTAGACTAACATGAATACAGGACTATTAAAGTGACAAGCAAGACTATATGATAATTTTCAGTGCAGTCACTTTATTATTCCATTCATTATGTCCTAAGTCTTATATTTTTATCTTTGTGTGGTTTTTCAACGCAGTTATCCTGTCTCATATAATTGTTCCCATTATAAGGTTACAGGTCTTAGTGGAAACTGTGTGGCGTATATCAGCATATCAGCAACATTACCTCCCATCAGACTATAAGAATAAATGTTCTCACAAGGAACAAGAACTTCTTCCCTTCCCTTCCCTTCCCTTCCCTTCCCTTCCCTTCCCTTCCCTTCCCTTCCCTTCCCTTCCCTTCCCTTCCCT
>JANHGB010060182.1:6545-19870 GCA_026283785.1 Coracopsis vasa
AAGGGGTAACGGGTTCAAACTTAAACAGAGGAAGTTTAGATTGGATATAAGGAAGAAGTTCTTTACTGTGAGGGTGGCGAGGCACTGGAATGGGTTGCCCAGGAAAGTTGTGGATGCTCCATCCCTGGCGGTGTTCAACGCCAGGTTGGAGAGAGCCTTGGGTGATATGGTTTAGGGGGGTTGGAACTAGACGATCTTAATATCCTTTCCAACTGTAATTATTCTATGATTCTATAATTCCATGAAATAGTGTAAAAGGTGTAACATATTAGCATTGTTACAAGCTGGAGGTGAAGTCTCTTTCCAACAGCAGCCATGAGAGTAGTGAAAACTTTCACACCATCTGGTGTGAGAATGTTGTGAGCCATGACAGTGGCGAAACCTCTAATATCCTCATTATAAACCTACGTTATACCAGGTGAGCTCTGAGTTATTCAGTGCTGATAATATCTCCGTGTCCATCACATAACTCCTGCCCTGTTCTGCCTTCACTCTCCTTTTCTTTCCCTCCCCTTCTCCAGCATTTTCAACAGCTCCTTTAAGAGTATGAAAAGCATCCCTCTTAGGCATTTTGGGTTCTGCTTCTCATGTAGCCAAATATTTAAGTTGACCTCTCATACCTTCTGAGTTATGGATGTCACATTTCGGTGGTTTTTTCTATGATGAGCCTCTTTCTTTGCCAGCCTGCCCAGTTATTCTATTTCCCACCTTTTAAGAAACTTTAATGCTTGACATTTTGCAGTTGTAAAATCTGCATTACTCTGCCAATTGATTCACATAATCCAGCAGCTCCCAATATCATTGACTACCTCACTAGTGTTTATTGTTACTATGTATTTTATTAATGATCACTTATATCTGCTTCTAAATGCAATGCAGCAGCACTGAACTAAGATACTTACATTTAAATTTATGCTTTAAGATCTATCAGTTCTATAATTTTAATCCATTTAGAATGAACTTTGTTGTGTAGTCTCATACTGCTCTTTTCAGATAGAGCATTTTCTGGAAGAAAATCAAATAAGAAGCAGAATTTTATTCCATCAGCACAGCTACTTTTACAGCCAAGTTTGTACTTTAATGGTAAGACAACTTGAATTTTGTTTGAGAAGCCCTATTTTCCATACAGCCATGTACACTGTAAATTAATATATTCCTAAATCCTAATGCTTTATTGATTGTGTGTCAATGCATATTTTTTGATACTGAGATGTTTCATCTTTCCTAGAGCTGTGGAGCCTCATGTCTTTCACAGGCTGCTATGATTGAGCATGGAAAACACACAAACTCTGTCTCTCGAAGACCCCAGTGGACAGGAGAGCAGCACAACCTCCAGGTCTGAGCACAGCACACTGGTGCACAGATGTGTTTTCCTAGGTGAGTCTGCATCCATGCCACTTGCTAGGCACCACCTTGTGCTGGGCAGTAAACGCACAAAACCACTGAGGCAAAGGCAGCTGCAATTATATCAGTATGTGAAAGGCTCAGGTCTGCATTATAGTTGTATATGAAGGATTCATTTTTTTTCCCTTTTTAGCTTATGTAAGAACTTGCATAGTTCTGAAATGAGGCAAGGAGAAAATATTGCTTTTGAATTTTGAAGAATTCAGCTCCCTTTAAAGAATATTTTTTCTTTAGAAAACCTAATGCAGTAAAGTTGTATCTGAGCTTAAAGATACTCCTTGGGCCTCTCTCTTTCCTCCTTCCTTCCTAATGCTTTAATATCCTGAGACTGCAAAAGTCACTTCCATCAAGAGTATGCCTGGCACTGACTGAGAGTTTCTGTAACTAGAAATAAAACTACAGGACATGAAATATCTTTTGACAGGACAAAGCAATCCATCAGTTTATAAAATAGATTTTATTACTTGGTCACCTCAGTAGCCAGGGACTGCACTGAATATCCCAGAATGTCTTTCCAGTCTAGTGTACTATAATTAGAAACATAGGAAACAGAAAATATGTACTCCTTGTTATCAGGTGTCTCCAATGATTCTTTATTGAACTCCAAAGTCAGTGCAAGACCTATTGCACTGATAATCAAAATTCTTGCTGTTTCCAGACCAACTTCTCACAACAGCTGCACTCCATGAGAGCAGTGAAACCGCAGATGAAGATTCATGGGACCACTAGGGTCATCTAATACACTCTCTCGCAGTTACAAGCTCCATGTTATAAATTATTTTCATAAATATATGAACACAGAAGATAAAAATGAACCATGGAATTAACTCCTGCCTGCAGCAAAGGCAACAACAGAGCCTTACTTCTTCAGTCCAATTTTTTTTTTTTCTGATCTTGCCTCCACTCACTTTCACAAATCCAGTTTTGAAGATTGTTCTGGCTTAGATGGTCCGCAGAGAACGGGAGAGAAAGAGACAGCATTACTGGTAACACTTGGGTAATACATTTCCAGATCCAGGCTAGTCCCTTGGCAGTTATATGTCAAGAAATGGGGATGAATGAAACAGATTAGCACATGGTGAAATTCCCAGGTGGTATAAATTGGCATAGCTTCTATAGGTAGCTTTTCTACTAAATTGTTTTTCTTCTCTTGAAGATGTGAACCACAAACTGAAGCAGTATGAAGACTGAAAAATAAATAAACCCCATATATTTGCTGGCTTAGTTTCAGAGTTTAGCCTAAACCAGTCTCATTATAAGGCCTTCTATTTATTCACCTTTTTTTTATTTGGCATCTGTTTCTTAACAGACAGCACTGAATATTCGCAATTTCTAAGGACTCTAATTCAAGAAAGATGTTAATTTTGTTGCCTCTTTGACACCTAAAAAAGTAATAAGGAAAAGAAATATGTTGTAAGGCAATGCAATCAACCACCTCCAGCATCCCATTATGAAAACTGCTTGAATAATTCACTTGTCTTGAGTGTCTTCAGTGGATCAGATGTCAGTGGATCAGGGATCGTGAGGAACAGCAAAAAAACTCCCACTCAATCACTTCTCTTTCTGCACTTTTGTAGAAAACGTCTATTTCCCTGCTGAGAGATGCTGCAGCTGCCACTCAGGAGTGAAACAGAAACGTGGTGCCATGTGGGTAGCAAAAATGGTAAGATTTCCCCAAATGTTATTTTATTAAAAATGACAAAACAAACCACACACACACCAGTTAGCTTTTCCTCCTTCCTAAGCCAGTAACACCCCTGATAACAAGGAGTGGGGCCAGTCCTTTTCTCTGATCAGATTGACTGCAGATGCATTAGCCATGCAGATCTGATGCTGCAGTCCTGTTGTATGTGCTATTCTCATTCAATCCATTAAAAGTCGTGTATTACCCTGACAGGCTTATGCACATGTTCTGGTAGAGAAATATGTTACAGCAGACCGAATAAGGGAAAAGAGTAAGTTTCCTACCCTTGAGACTGAAGTGTCCTGTGGCATTACGGTGTTTTGATTCAATTTCCCAATTTTAAAATGGGATAATAATACGTAGCTTCCCCTAAAATGCTGGGGTTTGCAGTGATCTCTTTGGATCTGAAGACTGCCAGGGAGTTTTGCTGCTACTGGCATCGAAAACTCACATTACAAAAGAAATTTTGTTTTCCCAAAATTTGCCCTTTTGGGATCCGACAAAGTGCACAGCTAATGCTTTCAAAGTTTGTGTGTTCGCACTTTGAAGACTGAGGAAAGCCAGTACAAAATCTTTGGTTTATAATATAGAAAGAGCCATTAGCCCTTTCCTATGTGAAAATTGATGTAAGTGGATTGCCAGTTAATTTTTAGAAGTACATATCCAGTCAGTTCCCTGTGCTTCCTTTCACCCAGTGCTCTAGGTATGTGGTTTGAGATTAGGGAACTAGCAACTATATCACAGCTATGTTTAAAGACTGATGTGTACCTCCATGGCCTGATGCTATTGACTATTGTGAGCCCAGCAAGCACCCATAGACTGTCTGCTTTAATTTGCTGAGCAGCTGGTAGGAAATAATGATATTTTAGAGCTAGAACAGAAGAAGTAAAGCTCTGCCTGTAGGCCAGTGCTTACTCAGAGCCTGCGTGGATCAGAAATAAGTTTTATAAAGAAAATGGGAAGTAAGCATAGAAATTGAGACCCTTTTTCTCTCCAGAAGGATGCGTTAATCCTGGTAGTGCTTCAGATGAGCACCTCCTGAACCTGGGTAATGTCTGATGGGCAGTGTTGTATTATTAAGTTCTTTCTTAATTTCTCAAAATCATCAACTGAAACTGAAGAAAGGTTCAGAACTATTCCTAAATTTGGGACAGAAGGCTGTAATAGATTTGTTCAAACTGCTAGCAGGATAATGGATATGTAAATTTTTGGGCTGCAGAGATCTGCATAGTTCAGAGAATCCCTCAGTTTCCAAGTAGTTCCTTGGCATTATTCTTTTTCTATCAACCACATCTATATTGTGTATAAATTGGTTTGGGATCCTTGGGGTGAAAGGCTTTAGATAAGTGTAAATTACTGTGTTGCCTGTAATTATTTTGAAGTGGTGATTGCTGGGCCATGCTTTTTATTTGTATTGTTGGGGATTATGATTCTAGTATAAAGATATGGCTGCTTTGGAATTGGAAAAGAAATATGTTCTAAGACTTTGATTTATGTTTTTCTATTCTACTCTTTGAACATAAGTAGGAGGGCATGAAGGAGAGCATGAACATTTAGTGAACGTGCTCCTGCAGCGTAATTCATCTTTGAGACTGAAACAGCAGGTTTATAAACTTGGTTAGGCAAGCTCCAATTTCTCTGCTCTTTTTCCTACACCTGCTGGAAACACTTTCGACAAATCATGTACTTTAATAAAAACATATTTTCAAAATTATTTGGAAAATATACTGTAATCAAATAATGGCTGGATTGTGTGTTCGCAGCTAGTGTCCTTTTATTGTGTGTGCAGGTTGGCTATGTTACATTTGTCTCAGAAGTTACAAGTAAATGTAATGAGCAGCGCTTGCCTACAGGTATGCAGCTGTCAGTGAAGCCTGTATTTGAGGCCATCAGCATCCAAATAAGCATAAATTTTAGTATTTTACCTAAAATGAAAGCAGGATAATATAATTTCTGGAGTTAGTTGTTAGAAGATTGCACAATTGCTGAAGAACATGTAACTGCACAGGAGCCTCAGTTGTTCTTGATTCCTCCCAACTCTGTGAGTCCCACAGGTCTTCAATAGCTATCCAGGATTTACTAAAAGGCTCACAGCCCAACAAAAAAAAGAAACAATTCTAATCTCACATCTTCCTCCTTGGTTAATTTAAGCATTGCAACATTGAATGTAATTTCCATTGAAACAGTCTTTGTTCATTGCAAAATACAGAAGTGGATGATCCAGACTGTTTTTCGCCACATAGTGTTCTATTTTTTTTATAACCAGAATATAAAAAGGATGATAAAGTATAAAGAAATTATTTCTATGCACGTTTAAGTTATATTGGAATGAGCAGCTGGCAGTAACATTGAGTCTCATTAACAAGGTAGTATTTCCTAACTAGTTGGATGTGATGCTTGATGTCACTAAAACTCACTGATGTATATGTATGAAGGTACATCGGTAAGTGGCAATGAGATGCAAACATCTCATAATTCTAACAAAGGGAAATAAAAATGTTCACAATGATTTTGGGCAGGCACAACTTTCACAGCTTGTCAGCTGAAGTGCAGCAGCAATCATGCTGGCTGAATAGCGTGGGCTTGTGACTGACACACTTGTGACTGAAAAGAGAGAGATAAGGGGGATTTCAGATGTTTTTTTATTGAAAAGGCATCAGAAATCTGAAGAGACTGAAAAAAGTTACACATGGAATAAGAGGACTGTCTCTCAGGAGCATGCTGAAGAGCAGCATTTATGGCTGTAAGCAACAGCAGGCAAGGGCATAGCATGGCCAAGTTTGGTCCTGGACTGCATCATCTTCACAGCCTGTTGGTACTGATTATAACTAACATGTGAGGTTTATTGCCTCTTTCATTACTGGTGCTTAGTTTACCAGGTAGGCTCACTCTTGGATGTCAACTAAGACAAAACAACTGCTAGCAGCCTGCATGAGGCTGCTGCTATTCTCGGGTTGCTTTCTCTTGCCCCAGAAGTGGGGAGACAAAGTAGTGTTCTTCTAATAGCCAGCTTGGAAATCTGAGCTGCAGTCCTTCTAACAGGATTGTTTGCTACCCCATCTTTCATTCTGCTAATTAAAATAATGGCTTTTGCCATGACAAAGAAACATGTACACAAACTATGCCCAGCCAATAAATTAATACTGTAAGGAAAGAATTACCCAGAAGATTAATCACTCATCTGCTGTTTTATACATGTGGCAATGAGTTAGATCCTTCTTCAGCATCCCAAGAGCCTTGTAAAGTGGGGAGACAGGAATACATGTCTTTGGATTGGCTTGAGGAGTAGAAAAAGCATCTTTTCATTTCTGATGGCAGCCGTTTCTTCTTGTTCCTTGAACAAACCACTGTGCAGAGTTTTAGGGAAAGTACTCATTTGATTGTGGATTATCTTGCATTTGTAAAAACCCAATTATGTTATGTGCTATTAGATTTACACTGAATGAAGTAAGGGAGAGTTTTGGTCTGTTATTCAGTAACACTGAACTGTAATGTTGGGAATAATTAGGGTTTCAGTATTATTCTTCTAAAGTTTTTTTTTTCTTCTTACGCCTGGAGGTGCTAGCATGCCTCTAAAATTTTGCTTCGGTTTGTATTAATCTAGATAGATGAAGGAAAAGGGTTTACAGTACCCAATTTGCTTTCTCTTTTTTTTGCTGTTGTCATTGAACTTTTCTGTTTTGCGTAATCTGGAAAGCATCTTTCTTTTCTGCAGCCTTTGAGATCTAACATAACCCCCCTACTCCCCTACTTCAGTTTCCATGGCTAGAAACTATTAATTCAAACTTCAAACACTTCAAATATGAGAAATTTCCTTTTTTTTTTGTTTTTTTGTCTTCAGTCCAGCTTTACTGCCAGCTGTAGGACTGTAGGATGCTAACTCTATATACAAACAGCTTGAGGTAAAATTCCTCAGCCCAACACTATGGCTCAGAATGAATTTTGCTTGCATGTGATGTCTAGCACAGATATCCCAGATGCAGAAGGCGGTGTGGAATAACTTCATGTTGAGGGGACAAAGAAATTGGTCACATCAAGTTCTGTCGTAGTAAGCTCGGCAAAGCCTTGACAAGCTTGCAGAGCTACCTATTAGGTACATAAATACTTGGAAAGCTGGGCTGACTCTCATTGTGGGAATCTTTGTAATGTTTCAGAAGTTTAGCTATTAGCTGAGGTCTGATCTTTAAAAAAGGGAGATTGCTTCTGGATGTCCTGCTATGTATATTGAATAGAAAATACCTTCAGTCTTTCTAGACATTTAGTTCAAGCTTGTGCTCTAATCTTGAGCCTTCAATAAAGCCCCTCTGGACTGTGGATTTTGGATATGGTCTCAAACAGAAATACGATGTTCAGGCCTGTCTTTGGCATGCAAGAAAGTCCCTGGAGGATCCACGCTGGACAGGGCTCTGCTGATCATGCAACCCAAGTGTTCTGCATGGGGTTCAGCATTTTCCATGGCAAGCAAGATTTTAAGGCTCAAAGAAACATAAACTTGTACAGAAAGAAACTTCAAACTACTTTTGGCATGTTTGCAGCATTTTGTGGCAGTTTCAGAGTGTTGAGGAGTAAGACTGGGAACATGGCTACCCTTATAGGTGGGGAGATAGTTGTGCTCCTCTAAGTCTTCTTGCATGCAAAAACATTACTCATCCCATAGCTCTCACATGGTAGAAATATTGAATCCTGTTAGCAGTGTGAGTAATAGTTTTGCATGCAATTAAAACTACTTCTCAGATCAGTCAGGTTCACCTCTTTCTTTTTATAATGCAGTAGCTTCTGCAGACAGAAGGCTAAATGAATGCAGTCAGGTGGAGCATAGTGCTCCTGGGGTCTGCTATGGACTTCAGGTGAGATTGAAGAGAAAGAATTTGTTCTTCTTTCCTGAAGTTCCTCATAGGTAAAGTATATGTTTGGGTTTTTTTCTGTTATTTCCCACACTTTTGTGCATTTTCTGGCCAGTTTGTAAATGCTGTGTGACTGGTACATTCACATAGTATGACTTTGGTCTCTGGCGCTTAACGAATGGCCACAATATTAACTAGGGAATCAAAAGGAAACAGCTGTGAATTTTGGATACTAGTGTGCTAAAGCAAATTAATATACTTTTGTGCCCATATTTTTTTCTGCTTTGTTTTGTTTTCTTAAATAGTATTGGCTATTACTTTAAAGTCTCATTTGAAGATGAAAAGGACCAAAGTTTGTTCTTTTTCTCATTCCCTGTTTGATTCTGGTAACAGGCGTTCACAAAATAGACTGAAGGGATCCTAAAGATAGTCTTAGCTTCTGCCACTGCTTATGATTCATCAGAATTCATTCAGCAGCCTGGAGACACCTGCTAAGAGGTGCACTACTAAGTGCCACTAGTAAAGTCATCTACTGTCTGTGCAGGTTTCTGCAGGTGACATTCAGTTTGTTCAAACACAGACCATTTTCTCTCTGCTTACAGATTTTCATATCAAAACCCACTTGCTTGTCTTCCCTGGTAACAAGGCAGTTGCATGCAGGCTGTTTTTCACTTCCCTCATTTCTCACAACATACTCCCCATATTGAGTCAATGATATGTAGACATCACTGATCCTATTTTCATGGCATCCCATGTTTGCAGGCAAATTCTAGTCAGAATAATTCCTTATTATTGTATTTTTTATCTTCTTGCTGTAATTTACTACTACTCACCTTCACTTTTATAGAAAATTGATTGAAGGAATCATTGTTCATGTACCAGAATTATTTAGTACACCTTTTGTTTATAAAAAGAGGTACAAATATTTAATCTGAACATTTTCCTAAAATGAATGTAGAGAATAAGATCAGAAAGTAATCATAACAAACATATTTTTATATTTCCACAGATATTGGCTTGTACAAATGAGGAAAATCTATATTTGTTTCTTCATCAGTTCCATATACTGGACTTCATCAGTTCATATACTGGACTGAATATTTTAAGTTTTAAGCATGTCTTTCAGTGACAGTGTGAATTCTCCTTGGTTTGGTTCAAAATATCAATTATCTAAACACTGGTTTAGAAAACATCCCTTCAAAACCTGAAGACAGTAGGCAGTGAGGGAATTTTGAGGTGGTAGAAGGAGTGGAAATACCTACAGTGAGTAAGACAACACCTTGCAGGGATAATGCAGTGCTCTCACTATGAGAGAACTGTCCACTCTGAGGAATCCCTCATTCCAGTAACCAAACATTGACTTGTGGGTGACAGCATCAGCAGTTCCTGGCACTGCAGCCAGACTGAAGCCTGGCATCCTGCTGATTTATTGAGTCTATCAGAAGTTATGCTTTTCTTGAGGGAATTCTCCTTCACATTCACTTTGTCAGCTGCAGTCAGATTGATGGCTGCAGGGCCCATGGGATTGTGCATGTATGTACGTGTGTGTGCATACAGCTGCACTGCCATCTTCCAGGAACGGCTTTTCCTGGGATACCTTGAGGTGCATGTGAATTTGCTGTCCATGACCAGCAGTGTATGATAGCTGCTGGCTTTTCCATTGACAGCTGGTTGGGGTAAGACGAAAAAAATTGAGGATTTTTGCACAGCTGATTGAAGGGAGGCCATGCCCTGTCTTTGTTTCATGTAAGCCCTGCACTGACACTCAGTGCAGCTCCTTGTGGTTAATAATTCTAAGGAAGCTGGCAGTCTAGCAGTGATCCCAAGTCAGCCTCTCTTGCAGTATTAAAACTTCCTCATCCATAAACAGAGAAGTCTGTAATCTGATTATGAACTGGTGTGAATTCGAAATTGAGTCCTCTCATGTCAAATAGCTGACAACATACATGAGCACAGAACTAGGCCCTGGGCATGCGGAGCAGCAGTAAGAGTAAATTTTACGTACTTGCATAAAACAGAAATGAAAGCAAACAGCTACAGAAAAGCATGTTGTCATGGTATAACTACCAATTCACACTCTAATTTCTTATTTCTTGATATAGTGATTATACAATGTAATTAATGAAATGTGACTTAAAAAAATGAAGAAAGGATTGTGGGTTGTGCAGACTTTTTTTAAAGAACATAAGGCTTAGAAAGCAAGTGAGCAAGCAAGAGGCAGGAAAATGTGTGGCCGGGGAACTATATTGGGTGTTGCTAACAGCAGCTTACTGCAGGACCTGAATAGTGATCAGGAACCTTTGGAAAAAGCTGCCTCCAGCAGCAGTTCCAGCTGCCTACAGCCACTCACTGCATTTTGACAGTGGGGCAGGCAGAGTTTTCCTACCAGAAATAGTAATTTTCTTTTCACTTAAACTTTTTGCTTAATCTGTTTTCCTGGCTGATCATGTTGATTTCTTACTAATTTTAAATATTTCAGGAAGGAGGCTCATTCAGTGCGCTGAGGGGTTGCTCAAGCACCAGCAGGTACAACCTGCTCTATTGAAATGTGTAACAGAGGCATCTGCTCACAGCTTTAATATTCTCCAGCATATTTTGGTAATCACTCAGTTATTTAATTGCACCCTAAAGGCACTGAAAATTTTGAAAATCTCCTTGCAGGTCTAATGTGGATATTCACATTAGCAGTCAACATCCAGGGTGAGCTGCATTTTGCTAAGCAGCCACTTCCCACAGAAGATTATACATGACACAGGATTAATGGCTGCATCGAGGAACCAGAGGGATGGCAGTGAATGACATTACCAGAGAAGTAAGCAACAGAGTTGTGCTCTGGAGGATTTTAGTTGGCATGTTGTGGAATCCCACTCTATTGATCTAACTTGTTTCTGAGATATTTTATAATGACAAACGATGCACTTACAGAGTCATTACAATTCCTGATCGCCCTTGTCAGGTTCACACTCTAATTAGATTCCACCTTGTGAGAATGAGAGGTTAATCAGCAAAATTTTTACTTTCTAGGAATAGATATATTAAAATTTGTAAAGTTCATTTAAAAACAATGACAGCAAATTATCGATCTTATTTCTGTCTTTGAAAGCTTTGTAACCAAAGCTGCTGCTTCTTTGTTATTATAAGAAACTGATTCTTGTGTTAGCTTAAATCCATTTTTGGAACTTGCATGGAAGGTCAGCTACTGTGAAGCGTAAAATCAAGCATCAAAACTTTATGCAAAGTCCTCATATGAGCTTATAAAAATCCACAGATACTTAGTTCAACTAAAAATATTGCAAGTTCATTCTTTTGCCTTAAAGCAGTTCCTACCTGAGATTGTTAAACACCAATATATTTCAAGATGAAAGAGAAGAAGAAGAATGTCTTTGAATTTTCCAGGTTGCCTCTGCTTGCTTGAGTTCCTGCTGCCAATAACTCGAAGCCATCATTTTCTTTTCAGAACAAATGTTTGAGCACAAGACATGATGAGTATGGTGAAAATGAGACTGTTAGCCCTTTCCCCAAACAGCCATTTATTTGTTCCCTACTCCTCAATGCCAACCAAAGAACCTTCAAGTCAGATTGTAAGTCTCAATTTTCTGTGAGTTTTTTTCCCATCTGTATCCATTAAGTTTCACTCCTGCCTGCATACAAGGGAGAGGGGTGAAAGAGCACTGCTGAGCCCCTGATATGCTTGCTAAATGTGTTTTTTATTGCTCAAAATCCAATAAATCCAATAAGGTGAAGGAGGCTAATGTGAGCAAGCCCTGCACGCTAGAGGCCAGGATGGATGCCACACTTGTGATGCCCGGAGGTACCATGTCTGGGCTGGGAGGGACCCTCTTGCTGTGCCTTTCCTCCGTGTTTGTCTTCCATCAGAAACGACATTTTTCAGTGGAATAAGCACTGTGTGAGTGCTTCCCCCTCTCTGAAGGGGATGTTTGTACCCAGGGCCTTTTCCCATACAGGGCTTTCTTGGCAGCTTTCTGCAGACAAAGCAGAAGACCAGTCTTTTCCTCACCAGCTCAATCTCTTTTGCCAGCCGTTTGCAGTAGTACCTGCCTCTGAGTCTTAATTGAGAAGGGCAAAATTAATTTTGACCTTGAAGATATCAGATTTGAGATGATTTGAAGCAGATTTGTTTCCAGTAAATTCAAATCTTCTGAAAATGAACACCACTTAAAAGACCTCAGGCGGACATCTGAAGTCACGACGAGATTTACAAGCACAGCTCAAGGTCTCTGTAGTCCTCCTGGAACAGGTGCTGAGCTGTGAGCATAGCAAGCTCTCAGCCTTCTCCCTTTGCCTGTCCCTGTCCTGCAGAGTGAGATGGGCCTTCAGCTTGCACCTTCGGGCCTGAATGCAGGAGCCTCTGGGCAGTTCCTTGGAGGAGGTGAGTGCCTGCCTGATGCTTCTTCATGCTGCTTTCAGCACAGCTTGAAGTTTTTAGCAAAACTGTTTTCTTGCATCCCTACCTTTCAGACACATGCTTTGTGCAGTTTCTTCAAACTATTACAAAAAAAAAAAAAAGAAAAAAAAAGAGGCTAGGGAGGAAACCCAAGAGGTAGAACTACAGAATGAGCTCAACCTCGGGCCTGAATTAATTTTTTTTTTTTTTTAAAAAAAACCATTTTATTTTTGAGCCATAGCTTCCTGTGATGGGAGTGTAAAGTTTGATGCAGTATCAAATAGTGCTCAACAACCTCTCTCTTGAAAGAACAGGGATGCTTCAGAGATGCCTGAAGCTGGAGTCTCACACAGTGAAAGCCTCCAAATCAGCAGTTTCTTTGGGATATTTGTGCCATGCCTTCTGTCTCTAGTCTGTCCTTTTTCTTCTTTGCTTCCTCCTGAACTAACTTTTACTTGTTCCAGCTGCAGTTCCACACACCCCCAAAGATGCCCCAGGAACACCTTGCTGTTTGGCACCCTGTGTCTTGTTTTACTGAGAGGTTTCTCTAAAGTAAGAGATAATTTAGGAATGTTATGTATATACAAAATATTGCTTGCTCATTATCAGCCTGAGGTGTCACAATCTGCTCAGAGAGCTTATCAGCTTCTATCTGCAAATCCTCTGGCTTTGATATCAGCTCTGGGCTGAACCTGTGGAAAGAGCATTTTGCATGTTTCTGGCAAGTCCTGCTCATGAGTTTCGGGGGATAGTTTTTCAGACTGTATCTCAAACAAACCCACAAAAAGTTATTTGAGTGAAACTCTCAATCAGAGATGCATTTCTTTTGATCTATGGGGAAACGTGGAGCTCTTGTAGTAGTTAAACCCCAGAGATTTCAAAGATCCCGCGTGCACTGGAAATGGATGCAAGACTCATGCTCGCGTCTCGCACCTGTGTTACAGAACAATGCCTGTATGCCGATACCGCAGAGGGCTGCAGTCGTGTT
>JANHGB010060184.1:688-30497 GCA_026283785.1 Coracopsis vasa
GTTCATTCCCCTACTTCTTCTGCACGTCCTGATGTATATACTAATAGAGCTTGGAAACTATCATTGCTGATGAAAATTGAGTAAAGCAGGGGACAATGGTAAAGTGTAACTGCAAATTAAAGTATAACTGTAAATGTGAACAAAATCGGTAAAAAATTGGCATTTTGAGGACTCGGAAAAGTATAGAATTTCTGAGATTTCTTTTCTTGGCCAACATATGGCATCTAGGAACAGGTGTCAGCGGCCCAGTAAGTTTTACAGCACAAAGAAACTGCAATCCCTTTAAAATTTGTGTATCCCATGGGTTGATCATGACAAATGATGATAAGATAACCATAATGCCTTCTTTACAGTGAGCAAATGTTCTACACTAATAGTGGGATCACGTAATGACCAGATGACCTCTTCCCAGAGGCAGTCTCAGTACTGAGTTGAGAGTTATTTTGTAGAGTTTTACTGAAGATCATTTTTGGTTCTAAAAAGGCAGTCAGCGTCATTCAGTTCTTTTGCTGAAGCTGTATCTGATCAACTAATACCTAGTCAGAGTGATAAAACTGCTTTCTTGACACAGCATTTCAAATACACACCTCTTGCATAGCTGCACTAGCTCCACTTTTTTTATTACTTTGAACATAAGATACTTCTATTTGCCTTCATGACTCCCTCCAAATCCTCGTCATTTTAAGGTCATCAATACACCGATCCCAATCCCAATAATTTGTCATATTACACTCTTTGTTATATTGCACAACTGTGTAAATGTACAAGATTGAGGAAGCCGGAAATAAGGAACTAAGTAATCACCAAAGATTTGTACAAAAAAGTGGTAACAAATAATTGATGTGAATTATTAATCCCAAGTGCTTGTGAACATTGTGTGAAATAGCCCAGAAACTACACTTCCCAAGTGAAATAGAAAAGCCTAACTCATTCAAACTTGCTTAAAGAAAGTATTAAAATTGTCCCTCTGTTAATTGGGAGAAAAGAGAAATTGCGGGTAATAAATATTAATCACAACTGTGAATTTTAAAAACAAACACAAATTAAAGAATAATAAAATTCTTTCTGGAGTTTATTAATGAAAAAATTGTTAAATTGTCCAGTGGTAGTGTAGCAAAGAGAAATGTTTCTATTTGTATGTATGTACAGCTTATAGGGTAGAATATGTCAATGTCAAATACGTACTCTCCAGTTGTAACTAAAGAATATGTTAGAGAACAGCTGTGGAAGAAGATATTTTCAAATCAGCAATCTGGTCATCCTGTACCCACGAGTTTTGAAAGAGCTGGCAAAGGAACTCAATGAACATTAATGCTGAAATTTAGTCAGTCTCAGAGCACCAAAAAATTCCATTAGACATTTAAAAAAGTTACCATTGTACTATAATAGGTAAGAGGAATAGTCAAGGCAATTACAGGCCTATCAAACTAAAACAGGGGTTTCCTGATCAAATAATAAGCAGCTGACACAGAATAAGCAAACTGAAATGCTAATATAGTTCTGTGCTACAATTCCTTCCTTTTAAGTGCTAATATAGTACTAATCTAGTTAATGTCAATGCACAGATGGAAAATGGGTCCTGTTTGACCAACCTGATAGGGTTTTTTTTAGTGAAGCTGGGTGATAAACATAATGATGCTTGACTTTTAGAAGTTTTTGACAGGGTTCAGCACAAACTTCAGGGTGAAAACTAGAATGATAAAAAGAAGTGTGACACATATAACTGATAGAAAACTTACTATTAAGTCCTTTCAAAAGTGGAGAACGTGTTGGGTAGTTATTTCTTCCCACTGGAAGCAGATCTGGAACCATTTCATAGAATCATAGAATAGTCTGGATTGGAAGGTACCTTCGAAGGTCATCTAATCCACCCCCCTGCAATGAGCGGGGACACCTTGAACTAGATCAGGTTGCTCAGAACCACATCCAGCCTGGCCTTGAATGTCTCTTCATACCTCTGTCATTGTCAACTGGGTTTTCAGGTGATGGAGACTGTGAGAAAGGTGAGTGATGAAGAGGAATGGGTGAGCTGCTCAGTGTAAGCAATTTTTTTCAGACAGTCACATATAATGTCATTCAAGTTATCCCCCTTTGTGCAAAGGGAGTCACCAAGTTGTGAAGAAATAGCTCAGGTAAGTACAAGTACTTATTGTGTGGCAGTGGGCTGTGGTGCTGATGTGAGCCTTGGACTGTAAACAGAGTGATCTTAAGAGCTGAAATTTTGTATTCCCTCTTCATTTGGCACAAATCTGACCGTTACCACAATCCGGTGTTACTGTTTTCTCCGCAGCCTGAGGAAAATGTTTACAGTTTGGAAAGGATTCAGGAAACAGTCATGATGGATACAACAGGACAAGTAAACATACCTTGGAGAGAGAGAGAGAGAGGGAATGCAGAGGCCCTGTCTGTTTAGCTCAACAAGAAGCAGGTAAGAGGATGCTTTTGCTCACAGTCTACAGCTGACTGCAGGGGGAAGATTGGCCAGAATACAGGGTTCTTTAGTCTGAATGTGAATATGTAAAAAGATCCAGCATTGAGGATACATACATTCCATAGTAGTTAAACACTTGAATTGTTTACTGAAATCTGTGGTGAAGTCATCTGGAAATATCTCAGTTAAGATCACATGTTCTTTAAAGTGTTTTTCATTACAGGCAGGAACCATCACAGTGAAGTCCTTATGGCCAATATCTAGATGCTGATCTCTGAGTCAAATCCTCCCCACAACATTTTTCCTTCCAGTCCAGCATATTTATTTCACTGTCTGGCAGGAGATGAAAAGCCACCATTTTGATACCTTCTGCACACAGAGAGCCTCTCCGAGCCAGGAGCTGTTAGATTTGCTTGGGATAAGCAATTAGTTCTGAGTCAACTCTCCTATGCCATCTGCTCATGGCTCAGCACTTAGGACTATGCCTGCACCTGCATTGGAGCGTAAATCAGGTAGCTTTGTACAATACAGGCAGGAAAACAAGTTAAGTGTTCACAGTGGTATCTTCTCTTTACAGGATCTTTGGGTCCAGTTAAACAAGACTGCGTGACTTTACTTAGTATCATTCTTCAGCAGGACTGTAGATGGCATGCTAGGGTCTATTCAGTTAGTAGCACCAGAGGCAGCCTTATTCAGACAGCCTAAGAGCAGAACAACCTTACACACAACAAAACACTTACTTCATATTTATCAGCATGCACTCTGGATGCACCCATGGGCCTTAGATGCCCTTACCAGACTTAGTGCTCTGACAACATTTTTCCTAATAACTTTTCCTTAACCATAGCTTGGGAGACGATTTAGATTCAGTGGACAGACCCTCTCTGAGAAAAAACTACCTTTAAATCTCCTTCACTTTTATCTTTATACTTCCATTGTATTTTTCTTTAGTTACTAGTTCCAGAAAGTGTTTTATGAGAATTTATTTTCCTTTCTCATTGTCTGTATCTGGCTATCACAACATATAATCTTTGGATAGCAAAAGCATAATAGTGTTTTGAGCAGTAACATTAAGGACTTGATGCTAGTTATCTAGTCCCATCAAATATGAATTTCAGCTAAACACGAGTTGTTGGAATAAAAGAAGATTATTTTGTAATTTCTGTTTTCTGAATATCGTGTTCATAATATTATAAAAGCCTGTATTCTCCTCAGCTATTTGTCTGTACTATTATAAAGCCCAGCTGTTCAAAACACAGTTGGACAATAACAGAGTCTTTCTTCTCTAAATCACTCAGGTACATACCACATTGCTTTAGTAAATGTTTTATTCTCAGAAGTGTTGGAAAGGATCACTTGAAAAGTTCTGCTTTTTGGCCAAAACTGATAAAAGTGTTCAGACTGAATATTGAAAAGGAAGATTACACTGAATTCTGCACAATTTAGGAAGGGAAGATTAGATGTAGGTAGAAATTTGGATTAGATTCCCAATGTAGCCTAATTTCCAAGATAAACACAGCAGTCAAATATTGTGATAATGCTGTCTAATCCCAAGGACACCTGCACATTTTACACAAACTACTTCAGAGCTAGAGCTTCTCTTCAGGGGCATCGTCTCTACTACTTCTATTGAGGGAAATCTTCTATTCTAGTTCTGTGGTTGGGACATTGTACTTTGGGGTGGGACAATGGGTTGGTGTCCTCTTTGGAAATGGCAGAAAAGGAACACAGGTTTTACAGTTTCTGGCCAAAAGATTGCTTCTGTCACCTGAGAAGAGGGATTGGTCCCTCCCCACTGCTTTTAGAAAGTGGTTTGGAGAAAACACAGGGGAGTTGGTGAGTGTCTCCTAACAACACAGATCCACATGCCACATGAAAGGAAATGGGCAGGACTTCAGTTCTTTCTCCTAGTACCTACTCGAACTCTCTTAGGTTGCTAACTGCTGTGAAAGCTGTTCTGAGACACCTAACCTGCCCTGTGATTGCACTGAGTGCTTACCTGCCTAACCCCACATGAAGGTTTTCACTTCAGGAGTCTAGACACATAGAAAGTAGGAACCTACTTTGGCAAACTGCTGAGCTTTGTAGCCTCACTCTTCCTCTATACCTCATTAAAAACACTGTGGCAGAAATTTGGCTTACTTGATATATGAAGGTGTAGATTCTGTACTGTTCAGATGAATAAAGTAAAGCTTATAATATAGACAACATTTGCTAATATTCTGTGAGGGAATGTGGTGCTGACCATGGCCCTGAAGTGAATGGCCATGACATTTCCTCAGATATATGGAAAGGCTTAAAATCCTTAGAACTCTTGTGGAACACAAACCAGCAAAATTAATTCATTATATGGAAAAAAGATCAGGCATGCCCTTTCCTCACTGTTTTGCTGGGTGCATCTTCTGCTTTAATTTTCCTTTTTGCTCCAGGAGTTTCCTGAGGCTTTCCAAGTTCCCTAAGCTCCACACACTCGTTTTTATGAACAAACATGGGTGTCCATGTGACGTCCCACCTACTAATCACATTGCTGCTTTCTCCTGCTGCTATCAGAATGCCATACCATAGTACAAATATGTACTAAAATCCAGTTTGTATGATTTTTTCTAAGCTATGGGATACTCAGAGAGAGTAATTTGCTCACCTTAACCTTTCTGAGATATATGGATATACTTCAAGAAGGCCAGGATTAGATGCTTCATCCACCCACCCTTTGTAGACTACTGTCTACAGACTGGGATTAGGTTTTATGTCCTGTTATGACTAACGCTCCACAAATACACCAATTGCTACCTTAAATGTTTGCCCTTGCTGCAATATCAAACCATGTACTGTTTGAGAGATCCTTGAACACAGA
The DNA here is from genome assembly GCA_026283785.1 of Coracopsis vasa. NCBI lineage: Eukaryota > Metazoa > Chordata > Aves > Psittaciformes > Psittacidae > Coracopsis > Coracopsis vasa. The sequence continues at coordinate 5,974 of JANHGB010060184.1, forward strand.
CATGGTGCAACCCTGTTTCTCGGTAACAGTGTCATTAGTGCACGTGGTGATGTCCCCACTGCACTGCCAGGGAGTTAATTTTCCATTGAAAACTAAAAATCTCTTTATTTGGATCAGGCTTGGATTAATTTGTCAGACTAGACTCACAGGGCTGGCTATTATCCTTTCCAGGGGATGGTGATTAGATCTGTACATAGGTTGGGGGTCTAATCACTGTCTTATACGATAATAATAAATATTATAACCTTCTTTGCTTTATGTTTTTCTAGCTGTGCAATCTGTCAACCAGTTTATCTTCTTCACTAATTAGGCTGGGGGTTTGGGGGAATTATACTGTAACTCCTAAATCTCCTTCCTGATTAGCTCTTTGTTTACCGTAATTGTTTGGTTTGGTAGTTTTTACTGTTATTGTAATACAGAAGACTACAATTATTAATACCCTTGGTGTGGGCATTGGTACCTTGACTGTATGAGTGGTGTCAGCTGCTACCCCCCTTACTGTGCTTTCCCAGTGCTGAAAGTGGCTTTAAATGTCAGTAGGAGAACTGATTCTCTGTGCTTCCAGCTCGTGCTTATAAGTAGCTGTCGTCGGGACTGCTCACTTGTATTACATTTTAGAAAAGCATAAAGAAAGAGATTTGTGTGGTAGATGTGGGGATTTATCCCCTGTTAAAGCAGGAACAATGGGGAGTGAAAGGCTTCTTTATTCTGCCAGGAGACAAGTTTTCAGATGGAGTGGATGGTCCCTAAAATAAATGAGATCCGTCATTTGGATGACAATCAGCTGGTGACAATTGGATTTTGCACTTTGATGGGAAATAGAGGGAAAGTTTCCCGAGCAAAACTTTTGCCCTCTTTCCTTGGGAACTGAGAACTGTAAGCAGGGGACCACATAAATACTCGCTCTTCAAGGAATTGTAGAAGGTAGAAAAAGCACTCTGAAAAGTGTTTTCTAAGTTTAAATTCCAAGGTTATGAAAGAAAGTGGCAGACCACACATGAAAAGCTTGGAAGAAAATATTTTCTGTTTTGCTGATAGTAGCTAAGGGCAGTGTTTAGATGAGGTAAGGAAAATGGGCATCATAAAAATGCCCCTTAACTTATGAGTTCATGTCCAAAGAATTAATCACTTTCTCAAATCAAATAATGCCACATTTATTTATTTATTTATTATTTAAAAAAGAGGAAAATAGAACCTGAATCAGGGAATGAAATTCACACCCACAAAATCTGCATAGGGAAAAAAATTAAAGATTCAAAAGAAACAAAAATTAAATGCCCAACAGAAACCATTCATTGGCTGCATGGGATATTTACAGACTTTTCTGTGTCTCTTTTTCTGGTTAAATGAGTGTCTTGATATGGTGTATTGGTTTTGTGTGGTCAATAGCTATGGGAAAACGTACTTCAACTAAATAGCAGCCAGCTAAAAGCTACTATTGAAGCTTCATTTTTATACTTCCTGATTATTTTATGTTGTAATTTGAATTGTAGAAACATACCGTAATATTACTACAGCTGCTTGGATTTAATAAAGATCTGAAATGACACAGAACCAAATGTGTGTCAGAAAAGCTCTGAAGATGATGCTGGTCTAGTTGACAGACAAAAGAAACATGAATAAGTGGGGGAGCATGGGATCATGAAATCCTCATTTGTGGAGCTTAGCTTAATTGTGAGCTTAAAAGTACCACTGGAGCCTGGGCCACCATGTGAATGAAGGGTTTGCTCTGCCCTAAAGGATACTCAGCTGGGATAGTTCCAGCAGCAGGAAATGATGGTTGGTGGAAGTAGGGTGTGTGAGATGGGGGGGCATAGCTGGGGTCACGGGGCTTTATGCTAGACCAGCATTAGTATATGCAGGACACTGCCCTGTTGTACTCAGAGGACAGAGAAAGGAAGGAAATGTAGGTAATATCTCAACAAGAAGGTGTTGAGTATGGTGGATACTCCAGTAGACTTTAAGTATTTTCTTCTTTGGGTACAAAACCTAATGGATTTGCAGTAACTTCAATCAGGGCAGCTAGAAGTTGATCAACAAGGTGAGCTTGGGGGTAGACTAGCCCTGGAAAGAAAAGAGGAGAAAGAAGTTCCCTAGACCAACTTGTGTGTACTCTGCCCAGCTCGCTGCCTGTGGCAGGGGCTGAAAGGGAGAAGGGGAGCCAGAGATACTGCCTTCCTGCAGGAGAGCAAAACAAAGTACTTCTGGGAGCAGATAAGAGCAATGGGAATGTGAGCACAGGAAAGGTGCTGGAGTGGGCAAGCCAAAAGTGGATGAACGTTCAAAACTCTTCATCTTACTGCCTTGACCACAGCCAGCCAAATCTAGGGGTTTCCAACTAAGGAAAAAATAAAAAGAAAAAAGGAGAGAGACTGAACCACCTAATTCTCAGTGTCTGTGATAATGAGGTTTTGGATAAACAAACAGGTTTTGGAACTTAAGCTTCTTAAAGCAGTAGGGAGAAGAAATCCTCAGCTGTCACTGTCATGTGTCCGCTTATGGTTTTTAACGCAATATGTCCTGGAGGTGCAGTGGATGGCTAGTTCTGAGTGTACTTCAGTAGACTAGCACACTGGGACAGTAAAATGCAGGGAAATAAACACTTTAATAAACTCCTTGGCATGTGACCAGTATGGAGTATCAATCTAGAGAACAAGAAAAAACAGCCTTTTGTGGCACAAGATTATTTTTAACTTGAGCTTTCAAGTAGTTATCAGAGATTACTTCTCATCTTTCACAGCATGAATTTCATGTCTGTATTGTTAGGAAATACAAAACAATATGGAAAGCAAGAAGGAAGAAAAGAGGAATTAAAGTACCTAAATCAGCTGAGTCACGGCTGAAATACAAAAAGGATTTCTGAAGGGTTGAGATTGAAACAGCAATGAAAAAAATCCCTCTTCTATAGCTATGGGGTTACTTACTACAGTGTTTTTGATGAGAAAGATGACAGGGTTCCTGGGGACTCTCTTGCTTCAATTAATTAAACTCACACCGAGAGGACTACTTCAGCCCTGCAATGATTATTTCTCTTTTTCTGTTCCGTCTTTTTTTTTTTTTTTAATGGAAAATTAGGAAAAGCAATTTGAAAAGAATTTGGTGAACTTTCTTTTCATTTTCTGATGTTGAAGGTTTTGAGTAGAAACCAGAGCTCAAACCACAGACCTGAGTCTGGGAGCAGAGCATGAGGTGAGAGGTGACAGGCATGGAGGGGAGGGCAGTACTGCAAGAAAGAATGGACACTCTTGAGTATCATCACCGCTCATATCAATTTGTTCTTTCTTTTTTCTTTTCTGTATTCCTACTGCTTTTTGCCTCTCACCCTTAATTCACGCTTGTTTCTGAGCTCTGATATGCTTTTACAAGAGAAATATAAAGTGTTTTGGTTTGTTTTGCTTATTTATTTTATTTTTAAGTGAGGCAAGAGGGTAAGTCTTCCTCTCCAGGAGAAAATGAATCACACTAGCTCCTGTGAGCATTAGGCAGAGATACCTACCTCACTGGAGCCACATGGTCTTTCAGAACAGCCTGCTATTCTCCAAGGTGTCAGTTTAACTCCTCTAGGAGACACCACTCCCCAGATTTTGCCTCTTTTCTCAGAAGAAACACAGGTTATTTGAAACTATCTTCCTTATTGAAACAAATCACTCAGCACTGCAATATTCTTTTCTCTCTTTGAAGTTGGACATACGGTAGCGCATGTGGTAAGTATGAAAACACCACTGGGTGATAAGAAACATACAATTAAGCCCATGAGCGATAATGAACAGATGCTTCCCTCCCACAAATGCTTTCTCATATCAAATGAAGTCTGGCTGCAAGATTTTATCAATTCTAGGAGTTTACTCGACTTTACAGAAAAATGTGACCTACCTTGAAAATATCCCATATGTTTATCTCTTGCCCTAGGGCTTTTACCCTTGTGGGTAAGTTCTTGTTGTTTCTGTTAAACTGATTTTTCAGATCTTGGCAAAATTAAAACCAAAATGGCATGTGACTCCTTGTGGGTTAACAATAAACAAAGCCAGTGCACACATGCTATCTGATGGTGGATCTTTCTCTGCACTCTTACTAACTACTGAGATATTTTTTCCTTAAAGGGAGTGGGCAAAGATAAAACCAACAAGTTTGTATCAGTAATATGTCAAGGAGATGCTGGTGAAATTGTTTGTCATCATATTTGATCCAGGGGTGGCCGGGATAGGATGTTTTCCAGCAACTATCTGTTTTAACATGTTGAAGCTTCACTTTGCCCCCTGGTATTACCACACTAGTATTTACTATTGCACAGCAGAACTGCCTGCACAGAGACTGGGACCTTTTCTGCTGGGACCTGTGCGGGTCTCTAGCAGGCTGGAGCCCTTGCAGCTGCAGGGTGGTTGGTGTGGCTAGGAGGGCAGCATGGCATGAGGCTAACACTCGCCTGCCCTCTTGCTCTGACACTGCTCTGCTGCAGAGACAGGCTGTACAGACACTGGTCAACAATTGACTTCTCTGTGTACCTGTTTTTAATTTCCTTTTTACTTGTCCTGACATTTAAATGGGAACCTTTGTAGGCAAAGGATGTTTCTATCATGTGTCTATCAAGTGCCAATCTTGGCTGGAGAATCTCAGCACTCCTGTGATATGAATAAGAATTCCAATAATAAAGGCAAAGCTTGATCATCTGGTTGCTATTATGGTAGTGGCTTGCTCTGTGACAGTAGCTCACTCTGCAGCTGCTTCTCTGGCTCATCCTGTATTGGAAAAGACTACTTTTCAGCTTTGGGCTAAGTCTGCATGGCTTGAAGATAGAAAAGTCCTGCAGTAGTGCCATTTGTCTTAGGTATAGAGGCTGAAAGAAACCCACCATCAGGAGGCTATCACTCAGGGATGTATGCTGTGATGCTCAGCTGAAAGCAGCACCTAAACCACTGGTTTCAGCCCGAAATGAACAATGATCACTGCTCCCAAGGGATCATCTCAGATAACTCCATCCATGCCTGTTTGGTGTCCAGATAACATGCTCCATATCCACAGTATGAACTCTCCTGCTTTTATTCAAACGTCTATGAATAATGACAGGATTATGACTCTGTACAAACCTCTTCACCTCAGTCAGCTCCAGCTCCAACTCCTGTGACATGAGCCAGCACAGCAGGGTGCTGGAGTGTGCTCCCTGCCCTACTAACTCCATTTGGTGTTTACAGAATTTCTGCATTCCTGGTTGGCACGGAACAGACTCTTCAGTGATTGGGATTGAGATATCACTATAGCTGTGAGTCACAAAATGAAGCAAAACATAAATTAGAAATTATTTATAACCTGCATCATTTATGTTGATCAGAGTTTTCAAACGTGGCCATTTCATATTATAAGATGAAACGTGACTCGTGATGATAATTCACATGGCTGAGTATAGTAATACTGATAATCATACTCAGCAGTGGGAAATTGCCAGATGTTTAGCCTCACTGTCTATTATAGTCTTCCATTAGCTGTTTTATTTTATTCCATCTAGAGTTTGCTTTAGCTTGTACAATATGTTTGGCATAAGCTACATTAAAATAATACTATTGCATTTGCAAAATGCTTTTTACTCTCTCAGGGAGATAGCTTACAAAACTCCTTTCCTCTCACATGTACCTACAACTCCAGAATAGACAGGGACCTGAGCATAAATGGATGAGCAAGAATAATTTCAGTAGCCTTTCTTGTGTAGTATGCAAAGACCAGCACTGCTGTATGGCTGCTCACGGGGCTGTCCAGTGTGTCTGCAGGGTCATTTCATCCCAGCGATCCCTTGTGTGAGGCACAGAAAAGGTCCAAGGGATGGATGGGTCTCTTTAGCTATACTGTGGCTGAAGGCACACACCACAAGGAGCCACCCTGGGCCCCTAGAACAAGCAGTTTAGTGTGATCCAACCTCCCCACCCAAGGGCCAGCCACCCCTTGAGCAATCTTGCAGGATCCCTGTTTGGTGCACAGCCCTCAGCCCAGGGACCTCAGAGATCCCATGGAACCCTGGAGCTGCAGTGCACAGATAAGTTTGTGTGAAGATTTTGGGTTTTTTTCCTCAAATCCATGATGATTTTGTGGCCCCTTGGAGCACACAGCAGGAAATAGAGGCTGTGTTTGGGCATGGGAGTGGGCACCTTAAGGGTGATGGTCATGGGGGATAGTGGTGGGTGCCGTCTTGTCCATTCTCAAGAGCAAAACTCAGGGGTTTCTGTACAGAAATGAGCTTAAAACCACACACAGGCCTGAAATGAAGAGGACCTTCACTTCAAGAGAGAACACAGGAATGAGCTACCACTTAAGCAGAAAAGATATTGGGGCTCAAGAGTGAACTGGTGAACTAAGTTATTTAACAGTGCTGATGCACTCTTTAAATCCCAAGGATGTGCTGAAGGGGAGTATAGTTTATATTTCTGTGTTGTAGGGGTTTTTTTACCACTGATCAGGCCAAATTTGCTCATATCCAGAAGTCATCACAGGCTGTAATTTTTTAATTCCTCATGGAGACTGTGCTGCAGCAGTGTCCTCACTAGAAAGGCGGGTTCTCTGCATGGCCCAAAGCAGGTGGAGCATTCACATGTCATATTGCAAATTGGATGCTTATTCCTTTGGGAACAGTTCTTTTGTGTGAGGCAAATTAAATCTCTGGCTTGTCTGAGGACAAGGAAAGAAGACTCTGTTTTGAGGACAAAGGGGAATTTCAGCTCTCTCTTGAAACACAGCTCAATTTGGTTTAAGTGTTTGCTTTTGTGCCTTTACCTAGTTTATCTGTTTTCTATTTTGAAAAAAAGCATAGCATGGAATCAAGGCATTCATCCAACACCGTTCTGTGCTTGGCTTCACTCATTCTGTAGTCTATATTGGTTTTCTATTTTTTTAATTCAGTTGTATTCAAAACGATGGCAAAAGTCCTGTTAGTATTAATGGTAGAGAATAGGGTCTTACTGGAGGAACACTTTCTTAGGCTTCCTGACTTGCATGTGTCTATCAAGAGGAAATTTTCTTATTCCTTTTGAAAAAGGCATGATAATCTTGAGATAAATTTCTTTTCCCAAACAAGATAAAAGGAACCATTTGGAAAGTAACCAATGCAGGCAAATCATTACAACATTATTCATATGATGAATTACATTTCTTTCTGTTTGCTAATATGCACCATAAGTCTGATGTTTAGAGAAACTAGTTGTTTCTTGATATGCAGCTTACTCATGAATGGTTCACTGTAATTCAAGTCATAGCTCCTCTGAGGCCATGCAGGTCATGGTTTGGGTCCATTTTCCTGGACTGGAAGCACAATATTCTTTTAGAATCTGTTTCTGTGGTACAAATATTCATTATGACAAAATCGTGGTAATGATTATTTGCTGCTAAGATGATAGTTCCTTTCCTTAGAGGATGGTGGAAGGGAAGGTCTGCTCACCCAAAGCAAGGTGCTGAAAAACGTCCATGCAATTGGAATAAAATTCCATGCAATCTGAGCCATGGAGAAGGTTCTTACTCCATCTCAGGTGATTTACACTTCATGCAGTGGTCAGTTTTTTAGATGTGATTGAAATAATTGGCAATAGCTGATGACCCAGCTTCAAAGGCTGATGACCCAGCTGATTTCAAAGTACAGAAAGGGGAGTGGAGGCAAGAGCAGAAAAATGCTGGGGAGAATGATAAATTAAGAGGTAGCTCAGTAGCTTTGGCCATCTTCCTGTTGCTGTGTTGGTGTGCTGATGCAGATTTTTGGGTGTGGAAAACCCCCAAAGACAATTATTAGACTCCTTACTAGCCTGTGAGAGGTATCCCCCAGAGTGTAGATGTCTGCTGTGCTCCTGAGACTGGTCTCTGGGAGGGTAGGCAATGGAACCAAGGCATTATGGTGGAGCAGGGCTGCCTAGGAAGGGACAATCTTTGATCTAAATGGAAATAAAGTGTAACTTAGATGCTGTCAAAGCCAAGGGTGTCATCAATGACAAAAGGAGATGCCTAACTTTGGACCTGGGCAAATGGATCCACATCTTAAGTCCACTGAGAAGCATCAGATGCGACAGTTACCGCTCCTGCTGAAACAACCACTCTGGGGTGGAGATCTCTCATCCAGCCCTCAGTGCTCACAGATATGAACACCTGTGTCCAGCTACCACCCATGGCTGTAAGTGATGTGCTGATATCTGTTTGGATTATTTTGGGAGAAAAGCCCCATACAACACAACACTCCTATCTGCCATTTTCCTATCCAGAATTTTCTCTTGATGCAGGAGGTACGCCAGAAAATAAGGCTTGGATCAGCAGTTATTTCTGACCCATAGATTATGTTTGCTTTTATTTCATATCACAGGTCCTTGTATCTGTCTTGGCCTGGCTTAGATTTTCCTGGTGCTGTTCACTGAAATGTTTTATTTTCCACCATTGCCTGTAGGCAATGACATGGATTAGCCTTGGCAGCACCATGCAGGGGGCTTACACACCCTGATGCTCACTAATTACAACCTTCAGAGCATCCTAACAGCTATAATAATACAGTGATGTATATATGAAGTCACGGTCTGTCAATGTATTGCCCCTGTGGTGTAAGCCCTCTAAGCAATATACTCATGATTGGAAATCCCTTTATTGCATGGCGAGTTTTGTCCTTTGTAGTGGTTTCTATTTACATATACTCAGGTTCCCGGAATGTCCAACAGAATGCAATACTGCACAAACCCACAGCTTGAAGACACATGGGGATGTTATTTACTTTCCCTTCCCCCTTCTTTTCTTGCTTTTGACTCCCTTACCTTCTTTCTTCCCACAGCTATTTGCCAGTGTTTTTTTCTGACACAGTAGCTAAGTACCTCATCTAGGAAAACACATAGAAGGTTTATTTGTTCATTTTAAATCTCTGTGTTAGCAGTTAATGCATCTAACTTGCTAGATACTTGCTCAGGTTTGTGTATGAATTCAGCCACCTGACTTCTGGTGTGTGAATTTCTGAGTTACTGGTGATGAGGTGCAGTGCAGAAAGCAAATTCAGTCCTAAGTGAAACCCTTGAACTTCATGCAGTGCAGCTGTAAGATCTTTGGTGCCCTGCACTTCTTCAACCAGCTGATCAACTCCTAATAGGTGGAATTACTTCCTACTGTAGTGCAGACATATGGTTTTAGGCTCTCCAAGCGCTGTAGAGAAGTCAGTAAAGGATAGAGGATTTTTTCCTACATAATATGGACTTTGAAGGTGCTGATCTTTCTCCTCTGACTGCAGAGGGAGGCCAGTGCAATCAGATTCCTAACAGTCTACCTCCAATAGGTGATAGAGTTAGGTCTTAGTGCTCTGCATGACAATGTGCTGGATGCTGGGCACCCCACAGCACCTGGAGAGCTCTGCTGAAATGAGAGAAAAACACAGATAGAGTCTACCCTGGATCACCCTTGATGACTGTCTTAATGAAGAGATTCTGGTGTTTCCCATGTCCTACTCCACTTGGTTCCAAATGAGCTCTTTGAATCATAAAGGACCTCACGGAATTGAAATTACTCATATGGGATGCCCTCCTAACATCCTGCCAGAATGTGTATAGCAGGACTACATTAATTTCACTGCTAGGGGGAATTTCTTACCTCCAGAAATAGGAGTGGATTTGACTGTAATAACAATTAGGGTTTCCAGGAGTGAACCCTCTCCAGTTTTCACACACTGAATGTATTCTACAAAGTAATGACATCAAGACAAAAAGGGAAGATAAAGGGTCTGCATCATTATGTTTGACAGAACATATACACTACTTTTGCAGAGATTGAAATAATCATAACTAAGCTCATGGAAAATTGCAAGAACATAAAGGTTGTATGAAAAGATGCATAAATCAAATTTATGAAGTAATTTTAATGCACTTTTTGGACATAAATTCTTTTAGAGGGTTCATCAACCACAGTCTGGTACGAATCTCATTTGATGGTGAGAATGATGATGATTAAAATATTAGACACTAGTGAAAACTTCTCCACTTCTGCAAGAAAAAATAAGTTAAATCCAAGCCTTGAGGAAAAATGTTAAAAATAGACATTTTTTGCATGAAACCATTTGCACGAGTGAAACTAATAAGTTTTTATCTAAACCATCTGGTGGAGGAAAAGCATTAAAATGTAAAGTCACGTACTGAAGCCCCCAGAGACTGCTTGGGAGTGCTATATTAAAAAAAAAAATATAAAAAAAGAAAGCCTCTATATATTTCCTTCATTTATCTGAGGCCTCACTCCCCAGAGTCCAAGCTTTAACCAGTCAGCTTTGCTTTGGCAACTGGTACTCTCCTGCTTGTCCTTGCGTAAAAGTTGTGCTCCCAATAATGCAAACTAAATTCATTTCAAGAAAGTGATCAGTAGGTTAGGGTTTATGATTTGCTTGGGAAGGATTTTTTTCCCTTAAATAAACCTCTACAGGAAGCTCAGATACAAATGACATTCACTTTTGCTTTTTCCGTACATGTAGAACCAGACTGTGAAACCTCAGTTTAAAATAGCACCATTTACTGTAGCACACGAGGTGTGTAACAGGAAGTAACCAACAAAGACTGTCTCACTCCCTTTTGCGACTTGAGGCCACGTAACCATGATCTGCTGGGCTTTCTTTCTATCCCGTGTGCAGGGGATTTTGTGTGAAACATTCACAGACTAGCCTAGATTGGAAGGGATCTCTGGGGGTTTTCTGGTCTCCCCTACCCCCATAGCCAAAGTTGGTGCAGCTTAGATGGCACTTTCCAAGGAGGGAGAGCCCACAGCTTCTCTGGGCTCCTGCCTCAGTGTTTTCAACTTCCCCCTTGTGACTCTTTTTCCTAATATGTAATCAGAACTTTCTTTATTCCATCTTGTGTCTGTTGTCTCCTGTCCTTCATGTTTGCCTCCAGAAAGATTTGGGCTCTGTCTTTGCTTATAAAGACCCACTAGGCAGTTACAGACTGTGATAGGAGCTTACCATGGAGTCCTCTCCTTGGGACTAACCAGACCCAGCACTCTCAGCCTCTCCACCTGTGCCCTGTGCTCCAGCCCCTGTCCATCGTGGTGACCTCCACTGGATTCTCTTCAGTAGGACAATATTTTCCTTATACTGGGGTCACTTTTGGAAAGGCTCCCACCTCTGGGCTCTTGTTCCTTCCTAGTCTAAAGGTGACAACAGCACAAGAAGGCAGGACATCCTGTTTGTGGCTTTCGATCAAACTGTTCTCAAAAAATTGTCTTTTAAAAGTTTAGAAATACTCAGTGTATTGTGTTTGTATGGCAAGGTTTTGGTAGCAGGGGGGAGCTACAGTGGTGTCTTCTGTGATGAGCTGCTAGAAGCTTCCCCTGTGTCCAACAAAGCCAATGCCAGATGGCTCCAAGATGGACCTGCCTCTTGTGATGGGCAAGCCCATCAGTGATGGCGGTAGTGCCTCCGAGATAACATAGTTAAGAAGGTGGTAAAGTTACTGTGCAGGAGAAACTGCAGCTGGAGAGAGGGGTGAGAATATGTGAAACAGCCCTGCAGACACCAAGGCCAGTGCAGAAGCAGCGCAGGAGGAGCCCCAGGCACTAGAGCATAGATTTCCCTGCAGCCCGTGATGAGGCAGGCTGTCCCACTGCAGCCCATGGAGGTACGCAGTGGAGCAGATAGTCTGCAAAAAGAGAGAGACAAATAAAGAAGTTTGAGTACAGTAAAAATTCCAGTCTCATAAGCTGAAATTTTAATAAAAATTACAGCAACACAAGACAAGAGATTACTCAGACCTATCTCTCATTTTGGTCTTTAAAGTGTACGTTTATGTTTGAAAATTGCACTCATCTGCACACATATGGCTTAAAAGTGGAAAACTGCTGAAGACAAATAAAACCTGGGCACCTCCTCTTACATATGATTTGTAAAATCTCTCACCTGAGTTAAAGCTGTCCTCATGGATCTGAGTGCTGCCTCACAGTTTTTGAACTTTAGTTCTGAGTAAAGCAGAAGTCTGTTTTTCAAAACTCTCAGATCTCAGCCGCTCTAAATTGCTCTGTGTTCTCGGGCACATCACTTACCTCCTTTTGCATTCATCTCTTACAAAACTATGTAACACATGCTTCTATGGCAGAGAAAAGGAGATGCTTAGCTCATTATTTAAGAACTCTGAGCAGAAGTAGATATCAAAACACTAAGGCTTTCTCTACTAAATGGGGCATCAGCCTTTTTTATTCAAGCAATGACATGCTTTTTGAATGAACTTTGGAACTTCTAGTTGCTATCTAAGCCGTGCTATATAGACAGCAGGAAGAATCTTTCTTGCATCTTCAGTATTTAACAATGTGACTGCACTGATGGCATAAACACGGATCCAAGTGTTCCATTGTGAAGAAAGGCGGTATCACAAAAGCCACCTGCAGGCTTTGTGCCTGCAGAGGGTTTGCATCACCACAGTTGCTGTGCTAGCACAGTAAGGGGACTAGCTCCTCTGCCCCCCACCCTCAGCCTGTGTTGGGAAGGCCTTTGACTCTTTTACTCCACTGAAACTTGGCTCTTTGGGACCTTCAGGGTTAGCATACATGCTGTGCATAGAGCTGGGAAGTTACTGACTCTATGTACCAAAATATGAGAAGCCTGAATATTCACTAGAGGTTTTCTTTTTCCCCTTTCTCATTTCCCTCCCCCCCCACCCCTTTTTTTTTTTAAGCACTGGAGCCATGCAGATTGTAAGCCAAAACTTCTTAGAAAGCTACTTTAGAGCAGCATCTGAAATGTGTGATTCTTGGAGCCTTCAGAGACTTCTGTGTTACAAAATGTGTTCCCAGCCTTCTGTGAAACACATGGAGCATCACCTACTTATGTGTTTGATTTAGCTAAAGAACATGTGCTTTACAAAGGTGTCCATCCTTATCTAACTTCTTTTTTTCTCAAGTGGTTGTGCATCCACTGTAATGCTTGGTAAATTCAGAGTTAAAACTACTTCTGTTCCAGTTTGAGATTTTCTGACCTAAAGCTCCAGCCTTTGGACATGGCTATGAGTCCTCTGGTTTTGCCTGCTGTGTGCGCTCTGTATCCACTGTCCGCATCCTCACTGGTCAACTGGCTGGCGGTCTGGAAAATGCTGATGTTCTAAGGGTTACCGGATTACAATTGTTCTCTGCAAACAAAATTCACATCTGTTCTGACAACTTACTTCAGCCTGATGCAACTTGAAAAGGTCGAGATTAATCCCAGAAAATCAGACTTCTATTTGAAAGGCCAAATCAACTTTAATTGTAACACATGGCTATTTGTATTGGCATTTAGCTGCAGCCGTTTATCCTTCTTTCCATTGGTATTATTTGTTTCTGAGCTCACTACTGAAGCCTACAATGCAAGCTGAAATGTTTTAAGTAATGTAATAAAAACAATAGCTAACATCTTTGCTTTTACAGGTTTCCATTGACCCAGGGTATTTTGCATGCATGGCTTTTATGACTTGTGTTTACCAGCAGTCTGGGGGAAAAAATCATAGAAGAAAACATTGGCTCATTTTATAAAGATTAATGGTGTCTACTGTACTTTCACACACCCTCCTAGCCTCTTGGCATGATCCATCAGAGCCTGGTGGAGCTGAAGCTCTCACTCTAGAGTGCCTCCTCACAAACTTTGATCGGCAGCGCTAAGGGGTTTAAACCTCCTTTTGCATTGCAGAAGTTGAAAGCTGTGGTTTTCTGTGTCGGTGAGGTGATCAACAGCAGCACTGTCCCCTTGGCACTGGGGGACAGGTTGGTGTAGCACCTTCTAACCACCGTGCAGGCTCCCAGCAGCTGCTATCAGCTCAGCCATCAAGCCATCAACTGATATTTGAGCTCTCAGGTCTGAAAAGTGACAGGACGAGAGAGACTCATTTGGCAATACTTTGCTCTTGCTGTTTGGCCTGGAGAAAGATACTCAAAGTGGTAAGATTGTTTAGCAACAGCTGGCAAGCACCCGGGTGTGAGCCTGATTTTCAGACATGACAGGCACTTACAGGAATGTTGCCAGATACAGCTGTTTAAAAGCCTTAATAAACAGCAAGTCAATACTAATCTTTGCCAAATTAATCTTTTCCTTGACAGCCCATCAGAGCAATTATGCTCAGACTCGTTGTAAACACACAATTGTCAGAGGGTAAGGATCTTCTCGGCAGTATACTGTGGATTTTTGCACACAGCTTGTTTTCCAAATAGGAATGTTTCCTTTTCTTTTTCACCTTCCTCTCTTTCTTTCTTTTTTCCCTCTCCTGTTTTATTTTCTAGCCAATTATGTGTTTGCCAGCTTGGTATTAGCCTGAACAAAATTTCTTTGTAAAGTGTCTATCGCAGCAAGCCTTTAATAGAATGTGAAATGATGACAGTGGCAGGATCCATGCAGATGCACATTTGCTAGTGGGTTTCTCTAATTAGGCAGTAACTGTGACAGGCTCTGAAATGTTACAAGTCATTGTTCTCACTTGTCCTCTTGTCGGTAGAATAAGAACTACATTTGAGTTGTGATTTAATGTGCTGCTGGGTAATACTAAAATACATGACTTTGCAAAGGAAACCAAATGCCGTCTGTGAGACCTGACACAAAGCACCTCGTGTTCTCTGAGGTGCTGAGCACCTCCTGCAGCACTGCCAGCACACTGAGGTACTCACTAGAGTATTCCGTTCAAATGAAAAATGACTTGAAGACACCAGATAAATAATTAACAGGGCAATGGTTATGTATCTGTCTGTTTATCTCTCTCTCTCTCTGTCTCTGCCTCTGTCTCTGTCTCTAGCCCTGCCTCTAGCTCTACCTCTGCCTCTACCTCTAATCTATCTATGCCCGCCTATTAATGGGAGCTCTGTGGAGTAACTCCTGTATGGGTTACATACAGCTCTTCAGCTGCTTCTCACATAGTGTGCAAAAGAAGGATTTTTACCGTCTCCATTTCCCCAGAGCACAGAAAGAGATCTCTGTGGATCTGTCATGTTTACAGGATCGGCTAAGAAATAAGCAGATATAGTCTTGGAGATGTTAGTTCATGTTGAGATGAAGTCTCAGAAGGTTGAGGAAGGGGGTAAGAGCATGTTTTACCTTCCAGTAATGAGCTCTTTTATTGTCAGGTTTCCTGTTTACGGAGCAGCCTCGCAGGGAATATTTGGCAGAGACACCATTGGAATCAGGAACTGGTACTTGATAAAAGAGAGAGAAGTGGGCATGAATACATTACATTTCATTGTGAATGGCTGGGGCCCTTCATGAATGCATTACTTATTGCCTGTGGATGAATGGTGTGGGGGGCAAATACTATAGTGGGTCCCTTTAAAGAACTGCTTTGGGCCAGAGGCAGCAGCAGGGTGGGATTTCTGCTCTAACCTCTGTGAATTTGGTGATAGACTTGGACTCACGTTGCCAGAATGTGGCACACTGAGAGCAGCATCAAATTTGAACAGCCTTTCCTTTTCAAAACCTCTGCTTACCTTGGTGAAAGCAAATGGGATTTACACCTTGCAGAGTGCGTATGTTGCTAACCTCGCATTTTGCCTACCACTTTAAAAAAAACCCAATTAAAACTTCAGTTGATGGAAGACATTATTTCCCTTTGTTTCTATCACTTTGACAGATGTCTTTATCTTATTTACTTGCTGTACCGTGTTGCTTCAATGTGTAGGTTGTTTTGTTCCTGTGTGCTTTCTATCATCATTATGACAGATGGCGACTTACAACCAGTGACTTTGGCATATGTGTTACTGTGGCCTAAGCCACAGAGCTTTAGCGAAGGATGGGGAATATCTTCATGAACTCCAGTGGAGTTTTACCTGCTTACAAAAAGATCTCAACTTTCTAGGTTACATCTATTGACAACTTGTGTATGTCAATGAACAGCTGAAACCAAAGTAGCAGTTGCCCTTTGCTGGCAACCATTGCTTTTTTCCAAGGTCAGACAAGAACAGCTGATGTTTATGCACTGAAGTTGGATCTTTCCTTTGGAACAAAGTGGCTTCAGTATAACCCTGGCCAAAAAAGCGATCTTTCAGCACAGTTGTCCCATCCCAACAGAGCCCAGGTACAGAACCACGCTCAAAGCAGTGGATGGGTAAGGTGCTGCATGGTAAACACACCAAAGGTTTCCCTTCTTACAAACTGAGGGACACCAACTAGCCAGATGTTCATACAGAATAAGTATTTTATTCATGATGTATTTTCTTTATTTACATTAAAGTTTTCTTGTATTTTGAACTCTGATTGGATACCGAAATTAACAACTTTATGTGACTGTGCACCTGCTCTAAAAGAAATGAAGATAACACAGTTCTTTTCCATAACAGAAAAAGGAAAACTGCCTTTCAAAATCAAAGCTGATTTTTCTCATCCCCAGTAATTATCTTCTTGCTTTAAAATTAATATGAGTGGAAAATGTAGTTTACTATAATATAATAAATAGAAGACATTGGGTAATTAGTAGTGCTGGTATATTTCTAAAGTACTAAACAGACAAACAATAAACTGTGAATTTAATCACGAGTTCTCATACAATTTCAAGACAGGAAAATTAGAGCTCTCAGCTACAGTCATTTGAGTAATCACATCTGATCTGCATTATTTATTAGTTATTACATGCCAAGTGATTCCGATTGTACATTGCCTGAAATCATTCAAAAACAAGCATGCCTTTGTTTCTGTTTTTGTTTGTTTTTTTTTTTTTAAGAAAAATGAATGGCATTGCATAATGTGTATTTTATCGAAGTTGCTTGCTTTATTTCACACAGAAAATACAAATCCGTGGTACTCTCCATTAACTGGACAGGCATCTGGGATGAAATCCTTCTGAAATGTATTTTCAGAGCTATCCCTGATCCAAAACATTGACAAAAATACCTTCTTTTGGATTTTTCTAACCTTTTCCCTGTGGCTGTTGAACTTACCTTTCATTTTATTTATGCTACAGTCCCTACAACTCTGTAGGACCTTTTGCATGTATGATAAAATGGCTGAAGCATATTTGGTAATATTTCTGTTGGCAATACTTTTATTCCACTTGACTAATTAACCAAAACTGATGAAGTTCCAAGAAGCAGCATTATGCAGCTTTATTCAGTTAGTTTTGTTGGTTCAAGCCTTAGTTTTGGGCAACTTCCTGCTACAATGCTTTAAAAAGGGAAATACTTAAAATATCTGTTTTCTTTTTCCTTAACAACCAAAGAAATAGAGAAATAAGTATTGGTTACCTTCACTTTCTGCCAGTAAAGCAGGTTTGGTGTTGTATATGTCACTGTAAAAACTAAATAAAGTATTCACATCAGCTGTGAACAATTTGTGCCAGCAAACATTAAAGCGTCAAAGAAACCTCTTTAAAATGCTAACAAATTTACTTACAAACACCTATATTTATTATTTCATAAATAGGCGCAACAGGTTCCATAAAAAAGATTAAATACAGACACAGTATGAAGAAACAATAATACATAGCCATATGTAAAGGTTATAATTTAGCTGTCTCCAATCTGTTTCTGCATCTAATAAAATATCAGGTAAGCATTTGGCAGTTTTATACATGAAAGGACTTAAATGACGTTTACTAACCAGTACACATAAAGTGATTTTCTTTTTAAAAAAAAGAAGCTTTTTTTAGGCAGTACAAAATAAATGTGTTTGCTCTTTATCAACATTAGTTTCTGTCCTTTATTTTTTTGTGTTTATTTCATGAGACAAAGCCAATATTTTTAATTAATATAATTTGGGAATATTTTACTTTTATTTTTTTCTCCAGACACTTTGAAAATATAGAACTATTAGTCAGTTGTTTAAAAATGAAGTAAAAATATGAATGTTTGCCAATTTAACCCTTATTGTGAAATCAATAAACTGGAATGAGCCAGTTTCAATTACAATTAGCTACAAAAACATTCACATTTTATACTCTAGGAGAGTGTAACATAGATGCTATTTACAAACTTGCTATGACTGCTACATCAAGCCATTTAAAAAGTCTTTAGTAGTTTCATATAAACACCCATTATGAAAAACCAATGGAAAATCCAGGACTTTTATCTGAGACATCTACAGTTGCTAAGGCAGTTACTATCGCAGCACTTCACAGCAAAAACCAACATAAAATCTGAATGGTCCAAGTTTCCTTCAGGGAAGAAGAAAAGCAATGTCCGTTAAAAGATCTCAGGGTAGGGATGGAAAAGAGAAAGAAAGAGAAAAAAATGGGTAAAAAAAAAAAAGAGAGAGAGAAAAAAAAAAGAAAAAGGAAGAAGCAAGACTATTTTTTCCAGAGTGGGTGACCCTCAAGCTCAAATAGTCCTAAGTGCTTAGCAACTTGTATTTCCTAATAAAATGCAGAACTGCCTTGACTGCATAAAGCAATCCATGATGAAAAGACTTCCCTGCATTCCTCAGTGGAAAGGAGAGGTTTTTCAGATTTTCAGGTAAGGTAGAGTGCTTTGTCCCTCTGCATGCCCCTGTTCAAAAAGAAAAAAGAGCAAATGTGATTTTAGATTTCTTTTTCTGATATTTTAGTCCTATTCTTCCAAAGAAACCCCGTATCTCTACCACAGGTCATTAATTCCAAGCATATCATTGAAATATGGCTGCATGACCATGGTAATAGTACGAAAAATCCTAGTGCCATAGTTGCATGTAGCAACCTGAAGACCACATCTGGCTCTAAACTGTGCAGGACTGGGAAATGGGTTTAAGCTCTGGTTTGACATCACCTTCTTTAGCAGATTGGCAGCACTGATGGTCCCTCTCTCATGTACTGCATAGATAGGTACAGCTGAGAGTTCAGCACAGGTCTTGAAACAATATTCCATGAGCACCCTAATATGATGTCGGCCACTTTCCTTAGAGGTCAGGAAAGCTTAGTTACATGCACATAGGTGCCAGACGCTGATATCTCTGACCTATTTTATTCACTCATACAAACAGCCAAAACGCGTTGGGTAGGCATGTGTTTGTGTTCATTTCTCTGCACTAATTTGATGATTTGGTAGCAACTAAGAGCTTTTATCTGCCTTTGCCTTGGTGATACATGCCAAGGTCAAGGAGAGGTCAGGCTGGTCAGCATATTCACAAAGCACAACATCTATCATTTAAAACTCAAAAGATACCTTCTGTTCAGAGTCTTAAATGTTTCCATCCAATTCTGTGGACAGGACCATGGCTCCAGAAAACCCATGTTGCAGAAGAGCTGGGGTTTTGAAGGGGCTACTAACCTTATGGTAGAGCTCTTACAAGCATGGTGTTTTGTTTCTGGTTACAGTCATGTGATCCTCATGCTAATTCCCTTCCCTGTATCTTGTATCACATACATCACTCCTGCATCTCACTGATGGGTTTTCATGACTCAAACTAGTTGTTTTCACTGGCAGCAAGCTCTCCTCAGCAATGGAGTATCTGGAGAAAATAGTTCATGCCATTTTCCTCTCAGATAGGACATAGTGATCTTAAAACTTCTTTCCTGTACCTTCTCCCTCCAGATTTTAGTTCTGATTTTCTAACGAATGGACATTCTCTAAGACCAAAGTGTATGTGCTGTGATAAAGTGACAACAATATCTAATAAATGCATGTATTGAAAACTTGTTGTCCCACAACAGTCTAACTGCTGAATAAATACAGTACATTCACAGATGCACTTCTGAAATCCTGTAGGGAAACAGGCAACAAAGTTGTTTTCAAAGTTTGTTATCAGATACTTGTGTCATGAACGTTGCTCAACACAAGGTGGCATTCACTGGCTGCTTACCCATTACTGCAGTAGTCATTATTCCAGTCCACAGTCTGTGCTGGAGGATTTCTGCACCCTGAACGAACATACTCCATTGCTTGGGTAACAACTTGTGCAGCTGTTGATGTTGGATTGATGATATTCTGATAATCAGGTTGAAGAGTAAATCCCTAGAGGAAAAAGCAAGCAAATTACAATGTATGGAAACCAAGCAAGAGTTTGGGTACATTAAAAAACCCCAAAATATGCGTGCTCTGAAACTGTAGAATACTTCCTTTTCCAGGTGTACTTTAGGTCATCAAACTTCAAATAGGAAAAAACATGTTGGTGCTTTCTAAGTTTTTAAATTGTTCTTTGATTTGAGAAATGAAACTGCCAAATTGTTGTTATCTATTAGAGTCACAGGAAAGAACTAAAAGGAACAGGGCAGAAACAATTCAAAACCAAGAGAACAACTCAATCAGCATCAGGGCAAAAAACCCTGTTTGCTCCTTAGAGCTTCCATTTAGATTAAATGTAAGGATACACACTAGTCGTTAATTCCCAGAATATGCAACAGAATCTTTTTGAAGGATGGAGGCAGCAGGTGGCTGACTGTTTTATTAGACTACACCTATTCACATATTGTTCTCAAAACCCTTTTTCTTCATTCAGTCACAAAGGGACCATCTGCTGCTTCTTTTATTTGTACTTCTCTCTCAACTAAACAGAAATTCAACCAAAGCCTCTTAACAGTTGTTGGACTAATGTAGCGAAAGTAGCATAGAATAACTTGCTTTTTGAAACTAAGAAGCTGAGAAAAAAAGTGGAAGTTACAAAGAGACATCTAATCTGCTCCCTGAAATCTCTGTCATGTGAAGTCATAATAATTTTTAGCTCTTTTGATATATGAGGATGTTTAAATATTGTGTTTCAAAACCAGGAGAACAATTGAAATTTCAAGGCTAATGTATCTGGTTCACCCTATGTAAATGTATATCATATTCCTGTAGAGTTAGAAGAACTATGTTGGGTAAAAGTATGGGAATGCTGTATGAAAGCAATCAATGACTGCTGAAAAAAACCCAGACCAAACTCCTTCCTGGGGAAGGGCATACAATTCCCACTCAAGTTATGTGGATATGTAGCTGCTAAATCAGAAACTGAACCTGAATCGAGATACCTAGTTTGAAACCCCCTTCTGTCTGGCCAAAGTCCATGCAGAGAATAGACTGAATTAAAGCTCACAGCTTTTAGTTTTAAATTCTAGCTCATTATCTGTGATCACTTCTTGCACACAGCCTTCACTGGGACAGGAATCTTGTGGACAGCTGGGGTTTTTTTTTCTCCAGGTTTAACAAGTCAGCCACACTATCTTTAATCAATATAAATGAGTATTCTCAGTTTTTGCCTGGCCCCTCCATCCACAGAAATGAACTTCCTTCAAGTATAGCATGTCAGTTCCTTCTTCAAATCCTTCTTTCTTGGCGCATTATACTCCAGCTCTTTCCCAAGGGTCCTGAGGGTGTTCTGCCCTGCCACGTCTCTAGTGTACACTGCCAACCCACTCCACTCATCCTGATCTTGGATTGTGACCATAAATGAGTGCCATTTTCTTCCATATTACCTTCCATCTGGAGTATATCCCAAGTCACACTTCAGTACGCACTTCAGCTCTTTGAAGCCTCACTTTGTCCTTAAGGACTCCAAGAAACAGTAGCGTGCAAGTTCACAGCTGAATTATGCATCTAGTTGTTATGTAAATTACACACTGCCCAGCTAATAAAGTACAATAAAACCCACCCATGGTGACTGTACACTGCCTTTTCAACAGGCTGCAAAGCTGCACATCAGGCTGCTAAAACAACCCCCATGCCTGCAACGGATCCAAAGGAAACTGTAATTGAGCAGACTTCCCAATGACTTTAATTGGAGGTTCGTGTAATTAGAAGGCAGAAAAATTGGTTTTGTAGATCACCATCATCATTTTTATACAAAACATCACTCATAAGGACTTTCTAATTTAGCTGTAAGAGTAAACTAACCACAGAAACACATCCTACCCTCAGGCAATCAGGTTTACCTTTGGTAGAAATGCCCCTGAGCTATCTCTTATCAGTCTTCATGAAACAATCATATACGAGAAAAACACTATATGAGACCACCAGCTCCAGCAGTGCTGTAGCAAAGCATGCAAGTGAGCATGCAGCAAGAAAAGACAGTTCCCTCAAATCAGAGGAAGAGACCATCAATGCAATATCCGTTTCATTTCTTCTGGACTTAGGGCAAATAATCATAGAATCATAGAATCACAGAATGGTTTGGGTTGGAAAGGACCTTAAAGATCATCTAGTTCCAAGTCCCCTGCCATGGGCAGGGACACCTTCCACTAGACCAGGTTGCTTGAAGTCCCATTCACTCTGTCCTTGAATACTTACAGGGATGGGGCATCCACAACTTCTCTGGGCAACCTGTTTCAGTGTCTCACCACCCTCACAGTAAAGAATTTCTTCCTCGTGTCTAATCTAAATCTACCCTCTTTAAGTTTAAAGCCATTCCCTCTTGTCCTAAATGAAATAAATGAATAGCTTAGATGCCGGAGGATGGTCCTGTAGTTTAAATGCCAGCTTCGAACTGGGTGGGGACTTATATTTTTTCAGGTTTTCTGTATGACCATAGCCAAATTGCTTTGGCTGTCTTCCAGCGAAGCATGCATCCACATACACTTGGACTGAATTGATATCTCTGATATTAAAGTTGGGACCACGGATCCAAACGTAATTCTCCTATTTGAAAATTAAGGTGTAACCACACTTTCATCTTGCATCTGGCAAGTCTGTTTAGTTTACAATTGTCTGGGATTGGAGCCTCTTTCTTAGGACATGCTCACACGCTAGATTTTAATGTGGTGCAGAGGTATCTGAACCAGGCTGCAGCTCCGAAGCAGCTGAGCTCAGCAGTCCCTCTGCGTTTGAGGGCTACCAGAATACCAGCAATGTGGGTGCTGGGAAGTGTGCTTCTAAGGCAAAATAATTTATGAAACTTGAACTCGGTATGAAGGACTGATAAAGCATGGTGATGTTTAAGATGTAAGCAATAATTACTTCAGCATTTTCACCAACAGAAGAGCTCTGGAAATAGAGATAGGTACAACAGAGGGAGACAGCCTTGTACCAGGCTTGTAGTAAATATTTGTGTATTGTTTATGTAAGCCCTTAACAAACAATGATGAAATAAAAAGTGCTCAGAAAATGAGTGCTTCGAGGTCTAATTAAACAATGCTGAATGTTTTTGCATCGTAATGCCCAAGAGAAAATCACCAACTGTTTTGCAACATGCCTAGAATTTTAAACTTCATTTTCTTGTTCCAGATTGAAATAAAAATAGGGAACTTGATAAAGATTAATTCGATGTCAGGAGGGACATTTGCTTTTTAATTAGATTTCTGTAGCCCTAGCAGTTTCGTTGTGCCACTGTAGCAAGTCCTAAAAAGCCTGCAGCAGAACTAAACAGTGATCCTCATCTCCACACTTTACTGGGAACTAATTTCATTTCCTGCCTGTCTGGAGAGGTATTTTCAACAGGCATCAATGTTTTTGTCTTCACAACTGATTTATTCATCAATCTCAATGTGATATTTTAAACCTTTAAATTACATCCAAATCCTAAAGCATCTGTTTATTACACAAGGAAATTGAAAATCTGTCTGTGTGATATCATAGAAAGATTTTTCCTTAAGGTTATAAAGGAAGTTGACAGATATTAATGATTTTTTTTTTTTTCCCTTGACCTCATTCGAAGACAAAGCTTAACAAAAAAGAGGAAAAATCTGGACAAATACAGCAGGTCCCTGAGTTTACTATATATAATATATATCAGAAAAAATGAGGCTATTACTTTTGGCAGGCTATGCAATCATCTTGCTGTATACATTTATTTTCTAAAGGAAAAGAAACACCTAAAAGTAGACTAAAATGAGTTATTAAAAAAAATTAAAAAATAAAATGTGGCATACATTAATCTTCTACTTTGTTATGCATACACTTGCAGCCATGATTACTAGGCATTAAGAATCTAGTTTTGCTTGCTCTACCTATGAACTGATGTGGGACAGAGATTGTAACAGGACTTACCATCCCACCCAATGCTTGGGTGAAGGATTTTGAACAGGGAAGGAGATGCTTCCAGCAGGGCTACTTAAAAGGCTTCCCTAACAAGGATGGGGTGTATCTGGGAGGGAATGAATCCTCAGTATCATCACTCCCCCCACAAAACAGCACAGTACAACAGGCTGCATAGCAGGGTACACTCAGAAAGAAGCAAAAATGTCTGTGTGAGTAGAGAAAGGAAAGAACAACTTTGAAACAGAAAACAGGTTGCGACTTCAGACACCATTTTAGCCTGATCATTGGAGAAATTGTGCTGATTTGAATGACAAGGGTTAAGATTCAGACTATCTGATCCCAACTAAGAAAAAATTGAACATCATGTCAAACCTAAGAAACAGACTGGAGAGAAGCAACTCTTTTATCAGGTTAAAAATAATACACTGATAAAATGCTTATATGAGCATTTAATTCAAGAAAAATCACACTCTTCTAATCTACTGTGTTTCTTCCAGCGTATCAAAAGTGGATGAAAGAAAAACTGCTACATGATGGATTTAGACTTTCACAAAGTAAAACTTTAATGTGGCTCCCTTTAATAACATTGAAGAAAAACATAGCATAATTCAGAATTAGAAGTTAAATATAATAACAATCAGGATCTAATTGAGACTAGACTGAGAATAGAACTAAACAGTCATTTCTTACAGTGCAAAGGATTAACACTGTAAACAAGTACCTTGAAGGTCTACAGTAGTGTCCATTATTTGATTTATTAA
>JANHGB010060187.1:0-23252 GCA_026283785.1 Coracopsis vasa
GGAGTTTAAACTCTCAACCTCAGCTCTTCACAAGCAATTACACTTGGCTACAAAGAGCGCTGGGACAGAGTACACCGTGTGGTCCCCCATAGCCAGGCTACAAATTGTAGGAAGCAAGAAAGGCCTGCAGCCTGCTGAGGAGAAACACTTACCTGGGAAGCAAAGTCCAAAGTGCTGTTCTTCTGCCTGGCACCGCTTACCTCAACCCAGCAGCTGCAGCAGGGAACAGCTGGATCCCAGCACCGCTGCTGGCAGGTGGGGCAGTCAGCAGAGCTTAACCACAGGGGGCAAGGACAGGCTGCAGCCAAGCCTTGCACCTTCTGCAAGTCTTTTATTCACCAGAGGACTCTATGAGCTGTGGATAAGCCCCTTCCATCTAGACACCTGCTCTTCTTTATCTATCTTATAGGTTATATCCTGCCTAAGGTTAAACGTGTTTTGCAACTGTGTTCCATCAGTGAACTGGGACCTCAGTTTACATCCAACCTTCTGCTAGTCTTCATCTGCTGTCTCCAGATCATTAAAAAATATTAAAAAAAAACATTTTCTGGTGTCTTCCTGTGCTTTGCTACAAGCAAGCACATGATTAAAGTGGTTTCCCTGTGCCTTCTTTACATGTGATATAGTAAGTACTCCCTTATATTTTCGTCTTTAAAAGGTTCCCATAAAAGCCATGGAAAATACAGTAACAAGATAATTCTAGTAAAAAAGGGGGCAGATTTATATTCCATTATAGAAAGTTATGCTCATGTTTAAATTGAGAAAATTTTAATACTGGCTTTCGAATTGAATGTTCTTGCAGTTTTCCAGAACAGATGTCAAAATTGTTACTACTTTTGTCATAAAGAGACAGCTGGAACCACACTGAACTGACTCAAAAAGGATTTCTTTGGTAGGCTTGACAATTAGACATAAGGAGTTAGTTCCAAATATATTTTTTCTTTACAAGTGTATCAGTCAAGTTTTGAGTCATACTTGAAGAAGCATACACGTGACTGAGCATTGCTGAATGAAAACTGGAGAGTTCTATAAATAATGGCAAACCGGAGATTGACGGGAGCTGCCTCAGAGGGGGCAAGATTGCTCAAGCTAATCGTTTCCCAATTTGTAATGTCCCCCCAAAGGGCCCTAATGTATGTTACTAGTGGAATGCACGGCAGAAAGGCATGTGTGCTGATGAAGTCCTTCCAGTCATGCTGTGCAGTGCACGTATCAGTTGCAGATTGTCTTGCAGACCACCACTGATGAAAATGATTCACAAGTCTACAGTAACTACACAGTGTGCAAGGCACAAGATTAATATGGTTTGTCTTTCATCAGTGATAATATCAGAACTCTCTAAAGACTAAAACTCCGTACAGGCTAGAGTTGTTATAAGTAACATTTTAACCTCTTTTTCCAACTCTCACCTTCAAATGCAGGAGGGTCCGTACAGTATAAATTTCATGCATTTTATTTTACTTAAAATTTAGGTTTATTTCTTATTCAGAAGTAGAGAGGAAGGACAGTCCAAGATCTTAGCAATACCTGACTTCTCAAGCAAAAAAGCATATATTCTCCACATGACAGGACATTGATTAAACATGTTGAAAATATGGTGCAATTAAAAAAAATCTGATTGCACTTTCAGGGCAAAACAAACCAATGCAGGATGTACAAAACCTACTAAATACTATCTATCCATATAATCAAATTTAGTCATGTTAAAAAAGGACATGGGAGAGGTCTAGGCTGAAGCGCAACTTGCACAAAAATGCAAAGCCTAAAGGTCTTTCTTATCCTTTTTCCCCTCCAAGGATTTGCTGTGAGTCTTCAAGTGATTCTGTCACATCCGAAAGCCGTATTCAAGCGGCGCGGTTCTCAACCGGGAATGCAAGAATCTGATTTCCTGAAACAGATAACGACAGTGGAGGAACTGGAGCCAAAAGCAAACAACTGCACAAAGGTACTGATTTTCATACTTATTGAAGAGCTTTTTGATCATCTCTGTAGATGCCTGTACTAACACATATGTTATTTTATAGGTTCTTGTATGGCACACGCGAACAGAAAAAGTAAATCTAGCTAATGAGCCAAAATACCACCTGGACACAGTCACCATTGAGGTATGATGCAGAGACACAGTTACACAGAAGTACAGTACTGTGGATGTGTCAGAAGGTGTTCAGCCAGTTAAAACAGTCTGCTTCCGTGTGAGACCTTTTAACAGGCATCTGATGGACTCCTGTGGAAGCAAAAGGAAGCTGTCAGATACTCTAATAAGCAAATCAAGTGGGTGTCCTTCGTTCTAACTTGTTTGCATGCATTTCTGAACTCTCGTCTTAATAAACTGACACTTACCTTTGTTTTAAGGCTGTTTCCACATAGTAAAAAGAATCTAAGAGAAATCTGGCTGCACTGGAGTATTTTCAAAATCACCATTTATGTATATACTTTTTGTATTTATCCAGCTTAATGGTGTAATTATAAACTGATTTTAACTCACAAACTGCTGATTTAAATATCTGCATAAATGGATCCTCCTCCAAACTGAACACGTTTTCCTTCATTAAAAGTAGACTTCTTGAAGAAATAGCTGTCAAATAGGTGATACAACAATGAAATAAAAACGCACAACCATTTCTGGATTTATCCTTTTAATATTGGGAAATAACATTTTATCATTACGAGGCACCATAAAATGTAAACACAAATCACTGTCATAAACCTGGATATCTCTGCAAGGAAAAATATATGTGCTCACGCCGAGGTACCTTGTACATACTGTGCTGTCAGTTCTCTGCATTAATACTGTGTACGTGCCTCGTGAGCCAGATTGGAGACTTTGTCACAGCTCGTTTTTAAAAGAATAAACTATTGATTTGTAGAACTACAGTAACATCCAGGTTTATCTTCCTTTCCATAACCATATTCCCTGTTATGCACACCATAGGAACATCACAGTGAAATGTATGATGAAACAAAATTTGTTTGATACACTAGAAAACATTGCTCAGTGATACATTTACATTCTATTTATATATGATTAAACATTTGTTCATACAGTACCTTCTACAGGATTACTGGGTAATTTGGGGGGGGAGGTCAGGGTTCATATTTTTGGATATTACTAACATGATAGCTACGTCCCTTATATGCAAACATTTGATCTAGAATTTCGAGGGGAAAAAAATCAGTATGTGGTTAAGCAGCTTCTTAAATACATGGTCTATGAAATCATATGCATTGTATGAAAATGCTGCCAATGATGTATAAATGTATTCTTGATCTGCTTTTCACTACATCAAATTTAAATCAATATAGACCACAACACGGTCAGTCAGTTATATTCTTAATCTGAACAGTTGGGGGAAAAAGAAAAAGAGTATGTACATGGAAGGAACAGTGAAAGTAAATGCATTTGAACAAGGAATGTTAGGTGGCTGTTCTGGGTGAGACTTCTGTCGCAACTTTCATTTCCACAGTTGTGTGCTAAGAGTCTGACCAGAGGAGCTTCCAGTCCATCCTGCCGCTGTGCTGGGGGGCTGGCCAAAGCCCATCACATTGCTGGAACTGCTGAGGTTCATTCCAGCCATTTGCTGATTCATCTGGGAAGCACACAGACACACACAAGCCTAGTTAGTACTGGTGCTGAAACACGACACACTGTGAGCCACAAAGCAGTCAGTCATCCCTCGAACTAGCAACCCTGCTAAAGTATGTTTTCCTAAAATTCATAAAACATTGACTCAATGCAAGTTTCTAAGCATTTTTCAATATAGCAGCTTTTTCTCAGTCACCATTACACATCAGCTGACTGGCTGTAGCACTTGATCTCTGACATCAAGTCTGAATAAACACTCCACTAGTGAATTTACAGAGTGTGTGACACAGGAAGAAGTTTGATGTGTCCCAGCTGAGAAGATCTTGCTTTCCAATTTTCAAAGCTAACCAACAAAACCGTGATAAAGAAACACCAAAGTAAGTAATACAGCCTTGTCTACATCTGCAACTCAAGATGTTTTTTGTTCCAGCAATATTTCTTTGGAGATCTCATAATCTTGATTGCATGAGTTTTTATAGAAATGCCCATTTAAAGTGGCAACCAGCAAAGACTGAGGTGGATTTATAAACTTGAGTATTACCTAAATTTAAACATTCTTGCTAAAGAATCTACTCAAGATACCACCATTTTTCAAAACAAGTGAAATCATTCACATCAAATTAAAGACAACACCTAGTTAAAGGTTGGAAAGAGTTCAGAATTCAACCAACTCACTTCAGGAATGGTGCAAAAGTATTTCTACTCTCTACAAATATTATCTAGTCACTGTAGTTTTCAGTGTTCTCTGAGCCAACCTTTACTATATACTTAATAAGAAGCATGATTTTAATTTCAAGGCTGATGCAGGTCTTTTTAAAACTACATACCTCAAAAAAGACTTAGCAGTAAATCCACAGCTTTTTTTTTTTTTTTTCAGTTTGACATTTTGAATTTCTCACCTTTTTCAAACTATTTTTCAAAGCAGAATGACAGCCTGGTTTATCCAAGTAGGAAATCCTGCTCACCTTCATAAATGTTCACACCACATGACTGAGCAGAACAGTAAAAATTAACATAAACCAGTCTGAGTAAGTCACTAAGGTTCACTCCCTGAATTACCAGAGTAAGCAGCATGGAATTATTATATTGTTCTCATTATTCAAATGATAGGATGACAAAAATAGTTGCTATCATCCACACTGAACTCTGAAGGAATCATTTAGGTTTGTTCCCCTCTTCCCCAATAAACTCTCAAATACCCGATTTCAAGATGTTTCATTGGATAATGTACAAATATAGTACACTAACTAACACTAGCATATGAGTAAGCGTACACTAACACTTTTAGAGAACCTTTTAAACATGTTTAAGAAATTTAAAAACATAGCACAGAAATGCTACAGATAAATAATAGATTAGCCTATGCAAATTATTTAAGGTTAGAGTGCCCAGCACTCCACATTCCCCTGAAATTTATCTTGAAGCCTGTACATGAAAGTACTGATTGTTAATGGCTGCTCTCAAGCAATTAAATTCTGCTTTTATATACAAGGCAGTGATTATATTTCAGTATTTTGTAACTACAGCTAAACTAGTTTTGTACCTGACTAGTTCAGATACAAGGGTGAGAGCAGCTACAGAACCAGAGGGCTGACTCTGCTCTACTTTGGCAACATTTATTCGTTGCTTAAGTATCAGTTATCTTCAACTGAATTATCCACTGAGTTTTTAACATGGTCCTCTGAGCAGTTCCTAGTCCAGCAGTCTGTAATTTCACCACACCGCTGCCTTCCTCCTACAGCCTACGTTGTGTATCTGCAAAGCAGCATCTTCTCTAAAGCACCCTTGCCTGGGAATAGCAAGTCTTTACCTGAGAGAGGTTCCATTGAGCTTGCTGGCTTTGCTGCAATCCATACTTATTTTGTGGCGTGGCCATCTGTCCCACCATTCCGCCTTGAGGTCCAACGACATTTTGAGGAAGTCCCATCACACCAGTTTGTGTAGTACCAGTAAATCCATTGGGCATTCCCATTCCTACCATCACGCCTGTGCTCTGTCCCATGACTGGCACCGATTGTCCCATCATGTTTCCCATCATCCCAGTTGCTGCAGGCACAGGGACTCCCATGGCTGGAAAGCCTTGAAAATGAGTTGGTGGTTGTGTGGTAAATGGCATAGAAGATGATCCCATGAACATACCTGCAGCAGAGAAGGGAAGATTTCAGCAAAAGCGTTTTGTGATGTTCTCCCTCATCACCTAAGTCAGAAGTGCACCACACTAATTTTAAAGGATAACTTTGTCAAGTTGTACATCAAAGCTGTTAATTTAGTTTCTGGTAAAAGCAAAAAATTGCTTAAAAACTCTCAAAGGTGACTTGTCACCATAGGTTAACTACCAAAAAGAGTGTGGCAAATCCCTTTGGTGAACCAGAAGCTTTTAATGGCGGTATTGGACGTCTTTGCTTTCCTACCAACAGAGCTGAAATCAAGATATGACCTCTGCCCTGATCCTGGCAGTCTCTTCTTCGCGCAGTGGCGACTCGCACCTCAAGCAATGAATTAGAGAGCAGAAGCTGAATTCACATATCTTTCAGTAAACTGTGTACTTGATAATTTGAACAGCTATAAATAAAATCACACACTACTTTGTTTTTCTTTAGCTTCTGTATTACATTTCAGTACCTTTCTCATTTTTATAACTGATAAAAATCTCCATTTTAATATAGGCAGCAGGTAGCCCACTGTAGTTTTACACTTGTAGCAGATAACTATTCTAGGTAAAGCTTACAATAGGACCACGTAGAAAGCTTCACAAAATTATTTACCCGGAGCATTTTGCTGCTGCATGGTTCCTGTGCCATACAGTGACAAGATGGAGTCTTTGGAGAGCTGTTTCTTGGCTGACTCTTCGGATTTTGTTGTTTGCTCAGTGAACAGATCAAGGTCCCCGGGTGCCGCAGACAAGGTGGCAGCTGCTGGTTTAGTTGAAGTGCTCTGGGAAATAAAGGTCAAGACAGACTACTGACTGAAACCTGCTAAAGGTGGGACATTAAATATTTACTATACAGCCTCACTCCTGAACCAGGTTAACCCCAGTTCATCTACAGAAGTTAACTTTAAGTAAATAAGGATTTAAAAGGATTTGGTATGACCAAAGAAAGAAATGCAATACACATGATACAGAAGAACTACCAGACTGAATGGGGGTTACAAGGAAAACTAAATCCCCAACCAGCTCCAGTGTGTACACATACAGATTATTAATTCCTGTTGCTCTGACGTTTTTCATCAGTGAGAAGCATAAATCATGAGCTGCAGTTAGATTATGAAAAATAATTAGGAAATCACAAGGAGATTGCAATTCACATCTCATTAATCCTCATGTAGGCAGGATAGATTAAAGAAGAGCTAAAACAAAAGATGAAGTGGTTTGAAATAAACTACTACAACAAGAAAAACAGTATT
The DNA here is from genome assembly GCA_026283785.1 of Coracopsis vasa. Lineage (NCBI taxonomy): Eukaryota > Metazoa > Chordata > Aves > Psittaciformes > Psittacidae > Coracopsis > Coracopsis vasa. The sequence continues at coordinate 6,989 of JANHGB010060187.1, forward strand.
TTTGGAGAAAGGGCAAAAGTAAAGTTTTGGTTGATTTACTTAAAGTAATAAAATTTCTAAAATACATCATTTATAATTGGCTTAAAGTTCCTTAAGCACATTGCAGTTATTGAGAAAGCCTAATTATCTAGAGTCTTCAGCACAGGAAAGACATGGACCTGTTGGACAAGCCCAGAGCAGGGCCACAAAAATTATCAGAGAGCTGGAGCACCTCTCCTATGAGGAAAGGCTGAGAGAGTTAGGGTTGTTCAGCCTGGAGAAGAAAAGGTTCTGGGGAGATCTCAGAGCAGCCTTTCAGTTCTTAACAGGAGCCTATAAGAAAGATGGGGAGAGACTTTTTAGCAGGGCCTGTTGCGACAGGATGAGGTGTGATGGTTTTAAAAAAGGGCAGATTTAGGCTGGACGTGAGAAAGGAATTCTTCACAGTGAGGGTGGTGAGACACTGGAACAGGTTGCCCAGAGAGATGGTAGACACGCCATCCTAGCTAAGAATGACAGACCTTCACTCAGTTCCTATACAATGTTTGGCAACAAAATCCCTGTTGTAAGAGCTATGATTTAGCTATGCCCACTTTACATACTAAACACACATCATACATACAACATACACATCACTAAACATACAAAATGTCTTTCATCCTTTTTTCTGTCCAAGAATACTGCATAGTGGATAAATCTATACCATTTCTCTCCATGAATACTGTATAGCAGATAAATCTATAGCATATGCCTTTTATCTAGTTTTATAGTCGGAGCTGGTTAAGTCAACTCTTTTTAAACCCCCTTGTGTTTATTAATGGGCAAAATTCTAGGAAAAAAGTTCACTCCTTCACGTGTTGCTCTTTGCCAGTCCTTTATAAATTCAACAGTTTTTACTAGCATCCAGCTATATGGAAGAGCAGGAAGAAATATTCTAAGTGGTTTTGAAACCTGTAATAAAGACACATATCTGACAGCAGAGTCAAAGTGCATATGATTCTGAATGCTCAAGTGACATTTGAAAAAGGAAAAACAAACAGGTCTGTTTTCATTTGAAAATCATGTCTTGGCTATGTCAGTGGTTATAAATCCTCAGGTTTGCAGACATCACATTGTTTCAGTCTCATAATAAAACATTCAAACAGACATTTCTGTGCTCCAGAGTGCCATAAACCCATGTGCATTTAGCACTAAATGCTGCCTTTCAGGTTAAGCTGGAAAAGACAAGCAATCCTGTGAAAAATCAAGTCATACACTGCTTCTACAAATCAGTCTGAGGAACACCATTAAATTCTGTTCTTTTTCTATGTTCAGAAATCCCACTGTGGCATCTCAGAAGCACCTACTCTGCAGAACATCATGGTATATATCTCCTGAGTAAGAAAGCAAGCCACACTACTGCACATTTGGTCCCTTCTTCTATTTTAATGCATTCTGTTAATAGATATTAAAACAAGTGCTACTCATCTCAACTTAAGAATCTGCCATAGATATCTACTCTAAATTTTCCAATTCCAAAGATAGGAACTCACTGTTGGGGTGCTCAACTGCAGAAGTCCCCAGGTGGCTGAACCACCCAGGTGGCTTAAGGCATGGTGGGAAGTTTGCTCTATCCATAGCTTCATGATTAAAAAATGTGGTTTAAGTTTCTAAAACCCTAACTAGCACAATGCACAAAGACAGCCCTCAGCAACAAGTAGGGGAAGGGAGAGTAAAGGATAAGGAATAAAAATTACAATCAAATCTGCTGAACAACATGGATATCCTTTGATCAACATGATCAAACAGAAAATTTGGTAATGAAATTACAATATGCCAGTTCAATCAGAATTCCTTTCCATCATCATCCCTTCCATTTCATATATTATGAAAACTACTGAATAAACAAGTACATATCACAGGTCCCAAACCATGAATTCAAGAATACAAACAGTTCTTTCCAGTTCAGCAGAGTGAAACACAAAGTCGTCTACAAAATTAAGCTTCTAAATCACCTTAAAAAGGCCTCAGAGATGGGGAAATGAGCTGAGTACTCCTCCAAAGCCTCCCTCTCAGAAGCCACTCTGGGTAAGGAAGCCTGCACATGCACATTCTGATCTCTACCAGCCCTGCTCAACATCAACATTCTTTGAGGCTGATGGGTACTTTAGGACACCTGCAGCTTTAAGGAGTTTCTTTGTGTCCCAAAGCTGCCTTTCTCAGCTACTGCAGGCAATAGGGTTGCTTCCAAATTGTTATAGCTATAAGAGAGGGAACAGGCCAGGCACAGCGGTTATGCTACCCTTCCTTGAGGAAAGAAAGGCATACAAGTTCCAAGATGAGACAAAAGATCAGCACAGGTAGCTGTATTAGTTGTTCTTGATATCCATTCTTGATTTTGAGAAACTTGAGACCCCAAATCTTTAGCAGCTCTAAGACAGAAGCATCTGCTGTAGCCTCTCCTAAATATCAGCATCATAAAGCGGTAAGAGGTCTTGAAAAGTATGACTTAGAGCCCAATAACCTGAGAACATAAAGTATATTCAGCAATACCTATTAAAAAAGAACAAGACAAAAGACTATAAATGAAAAGAAAACATGACTACCATCACCAGGGTAAGACAGAATCCAATTTAGCTGAATAACCAGGGAGAATCAGAAGGGAAGACCACACTACCTCCTAATGCTATAATATAACCAAGCAGTATAGATGTTTGAAAGGTTGAAAAAAATCTAGCCATTACTGCTTAAAGAGTTTCCAGCCATAAGTGTGGGAAGTATGAATCCTTTCTGTGTGAATGAACAATTCCCTGAAGGAAAATATGCACATGAGTGCACAGATTTACGCACACATGTAACTGAATAAATTTTACCTGAGCAGGAGGTGCAGCAGCTGCTGGTAAAGGATTAGAGATCATTGGACCAAAGATATCCAGGTCATCATTCAGCGCTGTGACAGCAGCAGTGCCTCCATTTGTAACAGATGCTTCAGCTGGACCATCTTAAATAGACAAGAGAATCACATTTAAAGTGAAAATTGATAATATTTTAAAAGTATGAGAATAATTAAAGCTTCAGACATACACTGACAAACTAACATGGCAATATACTTCAAATTTTCAACACAACAGAATACAGATCGCCACCCAGTCAAGAACGTTAAAAAATAGTTGATACGTATTTCAGAAAAAGTCACTTTCTCCTTTTACTAAACCATAAAAAGTTATTTTCCAATGTCTTACACGCACAACAGTTATCTACCTGAGTGAAAAGATCAATTTCAAGAGCAGAGGTCAATCACTGGAACACCAGCATTAACAATTTGGTGATAACACATGAAACATGTCTTACTACACCAGAGAAACATGTAAGGCTGAAGGCAGATGTGAAACTTGGGCACTTTAATGTTTCTAGAAGCCTACTGTGGAGTCCAATTAGTAAAGAGCATGGTTAAGATGCAGTATTTATTTAATTAAAATTATAGGAAGCTTCCAACACTTATTTGAAATAATACAGTGCCATCTCTCATGTAACCACAACATTCTTTCCCATTTTATTTAGAAAAAAAAGAAAAAAAGACAGAATAGAACAATAGAGTAAGATTATAATTTAGAAAGAGGGTTTCTCTTTGTTCTGCCCTATTTTTTTAAAGAACACAAATAACTGGCAGCCTATAGTACGATTTCTCTCCCTGCATGTCAAATACTGTAATTTTTCATTGCTTTGTTCTGCACACTGCAGTTGGAGACCATCCTCCCCAGTAGCCCAGGATACTCACAAGTTGGAACAACAGAGCAGAAACAGTAAGAAGCACCAGTCACTTCACTAGTCTGGAAACCCCTTGACTCGGAAAATATCACAGAAGACCAACAAGATTTTTGGCTGTTAACTCATATGGAATGGCACTGCATTCTGAGACAATCTGTTCAGAAGATTACACTCAGGGATGCCTTCTCATTTCTGTCAGCTTTCCAACTCCAGTGGAACTTGGCCACCCTTTAGCTCCCTTGCATGAAAGTGTTTGTTTATTTTAAAAGTAAAGATTGTGACTGCCATATATTTGAAAACTTGACACAGAAGTCATGAATGTCAAAATCTGGCAATATGGAACACGTCAGGAGCTACCACCATCCGTGCATATCTGTATTCAGGTCTTACAGTAGACATACTGAACTTGTGCCTTAGTATGTATAGGAAATGTAGCACAGCTAGAGCAGCCACGACTTCAAACTGACTTCAGCATATGTAAAATCCCCAGCCTATTTTTTAAACACTTACTCTACCTTTCTCATGCAGGGCATTGTGAAACAACCAAGCATAAGGGTGCTGGTCTGCAATTCCTTCAGAGCTATATTCTTGCTTTTGTGACTACTACAGATACACAAATTATTTTATAGTCTAATTTAGTATCAAACATGAACATTAATAGCTTGGTATTTGCCAATTCTCAAATCCACTTCATGTCAAAGAGAAATTTAAACCAAATTGTATATGCTAGCAATGGCAAGCAGACCCAATGACAAAGACCAAAATACACTGAAGGCAGGGATATGAGAAGCACAAAGTGAGTGGCTTTCACAAGAAACTGAACCTTAGCAAGTGTATTTATTACCCAAACTTGTGCCAAGTTCATGAGGATAACTGTCCGCAAGAACTAAGAAAGACCAAACAGCACAAAGGCAAAATAGCCATGGGAATAGCTTGGCAATATTTTATCTTCTATGCTGAGTAAACAGTGAGCAGTTTGAACAATGACCATGGGGTAAAGTACCTACCTAAGCCCATTTCATTATCCTGTCATGATTTGACTTTGCTGGAAGGATTGCCTTTCCGACAATTCTGCAAACTGAAGTTACAAACTGATCTATGATTATGACAAAGCTACTTACATCTTAGAACAAAAGTCTCCTCCTTCCCGTATTTCTTTTCTGACAAATGGAAATTAGTGGACAGAAAAATGACCATATGTATAATCTGCTCCACCATTTCCTTCACACCAATGTTTTCAGATGTGTGTAAATGTACTGGCAATTTAAGTAACAAGCTTCTTTTGAAGTCATTCTGCAGACAGGCAATTCCAAAAAGATCTCTCCAAAGGCTCACTGTTTCAGATAAATTCAGGAATAAACTGTGCATAGTATTCATGCAAAAGGATTGTCTGGAATTAATAATTTAATGTTCTAATTTTCTCAGTCAGGCACATGTGTTAAAAAAAAGTCTCTCTTGTCATATTCCAAAGTGGTTCAGTTTCGCTGAACATAAAAAAGTTTAACTGAAAATTTAAATGTAATCATTACTAAACCAAGCATTTCATGAATTTAGAACATTCACAAGAGAACACATTTGCAAGAACAAAGTATTATTCAAGTATTTAAAATGCTACTTATAAATTAAAACCATGAAAACCCAGGGTTTTGCTGGATTGCTTCTGTAAGAGTGTTATTTGGTAATGTACATACCTTTTATCTCTTACTGAATTTTACACTACAAAATAAATACACAGTCTCTATGAGTGCAGAAAACAAACATTTTGAATTACTGTTTACAACACAATTTTAAGCCTGAATGAGTAGTATTAACAGATGATCCTGTCTTATTGATTTCTCAAGAAATGTATTAGTTAGAATATTTATACCTATTAAAAAGCAACTCTGCAAACATTCCCTCCTCCCCTGAAACAAAAAGATTCCATAAAGAACTAGATTTCAGAATACAGAAGAAACCTAAGAGTGTTTTCACTTCGGTTTATTACCTGTATCAGTATCTTTATTTAAATACACATATGCATGCAGGCATTCACAGACTTGTATGTCAACACAACAGTTCACACTTCTTATACAGACATTACTGGTATTTGCGATTTCAATGCACCAGGTCATGGATTAGGAAGCACTTCCTCCTTTCCCTTCTCATTTTAAAGTATTTCCGTAATATAAGAAAGATACTGCAGCAGAGTTCTGAGTTCTAAATCATTCTAAGTAAATTACTTTTCGTTCAACTTGTGCTGCCTACCATTAAAAACTGATTAGAAGAGGTGGCGTGTATTTGACAGAAGGAGACATAGCTGTAGTCTTTCCATGGAAAAGGTGAAAATCAGATTAAGTTATACAGGCCTGTATGAATATTTTGAGAAGTTTATAGTTTCAACCATCACAGAATTGCTTTGAATCAACTAACTTTTTACCAACAGTACTTCCATTGCTTTTCTGGGAAATACATCTGTAGCTAGGAATGAAGTTTTAGATGTGGCAGAAGCCATTGCAAGGAGAGCACAGGCAAGGCAGAGCTTCCACACTCAGTCAGAGAAGGTAACATGGAAAGTCAAAAGATGCTATCCTTCACTTCAAACTCTTAGCTGTGGTCCCAAAACTTCTCTTACAATTTATGACAATATGACAGAGAACATCCCACTGCTGTCTGCCATACTGTGCAACAGCAGATGCTGCCTCTGAATTCAGATTAGGAAGTATTGTTTAAATTTTATAGCAGAAACAAAAGCAATTTACTGAGATATTTAGTAAGTGAAAGGTTCCAGTAAAGTTTACCTTTACAGTGCTTTCCTGTATATATTTTATTAATGCCTGACATGACAATTTCCAATTCAGTGCTGGCTTTAGTTAAGAAACCTTTCATATACGCCATTAATCCTTAGTACATTTATCTGTACTAACAGTGAGAATGACCAGTGGAAGAGCTTCAAAGGGACAGCAAGAGAAGGGAACACAAGAAAGAACGTCTGCTCTCAAGCTTTGCATTGTGTTTCTGAAACTCATTTTCTATGGGGCAAACTATTTACAAGGAATTTGTTACTAAGCTGCCATTTACTTTTATATATACAACCATTTATGAGAGCCATATCAAGACTTGCAATAGAGGGAAAATATGCATATGATTATTTATTATACCAAATTACTGGAAAGACAGAACTGAGAGAAATAGTTCACTAGTGGGGCAAAGATACAAAACAATGTTTGTCTGTCTGAATTACTGTAGAGCTACTTATTGCATTAATAAAATTTTGTTTACTGATAAAACCTTTGCAGAAGTGAAAAAGCATTCATAGGAAGGCCATTTCTATATTATACTTCTTAAAATAGAATGTGGAAAGCCAGAAAGCTAACAATGCTGTATGCCTCAAGTGGTTGTAAAGGTTTTCATTTTGGGTAGATACATTGCTTGCTTAAGCATGACCTTAACATAGCAGCAATACTATAAACGTTAACGTGTTTACAAGCTCAAGAAATGATTCCACACAAACCTTGTGAGGTTCAACAAGGAAAAGTCTAAGGTCCTGCAGATGGGCCAGGGCAGCCCTCAGTATCAGTACCAGCTAAGGGATGAAGGGACTCAAAGCAACCCTGCAAAGGACTCAGGATACTGGTAGATGTAAAGCTGGATATGACTGGACATGCATCAAAAGACGCGTGACCAGCAGGTCAAGGGAGGTGATTTTTCACCTCTACTCTGCTCTGATGAGACCCCAGTTGGAGTACTGTGTCCAGCTCTGAGTCCACCAGCATAAGATGGATTTGGACCTGTTGGAGCAAGTCCAGAGGAGGACCATGAAGATGATGAGAGGGCTGGAGCACCTCTCCTATGAAGACAGGCTGAGAGAGTTTGGCTTGTTCAGCCTGGAGAAGAGAAGGCTCAGGGAGACCTTATAGCAGCCGTCCAGTACCTGAAGTGGGCTTATAAGAAATATGGGGACGAACTTTTTAGCGGGACCTGCAACAAAAGAACAAAGGGCAATAGTTTTAAACTAAAAGATGGTAGATTCATACTAGGTATAAAGAAGAAATCTTTCACATTGAAGGTTGTGAGGTGCTAGAACAGGTTGCCCAAAGAAGTTGTGGATCCCTAGAAACATTCTAGGTAAGGTCGGACAGGACTCTGAGCAACCCGGTCTAGTTGAAGATATCCCTGCTTACTGCAGCAGGGTTGGACTAGATGACCTTTCAAGGTCTCTTCCAACCCAAACTATTCTTTGATTCTACGAGTCTATGATCTATAGATGCATACACGACATTTATGTACTTCTAAATAAATCTTTATAATGTCTTAAATGCAGCTTTCCAACTTATGACCAACCATGCTGCTTTTGCCCACACCAAATAATACCAACAAATGTATATTTCTCAGCTATGCAACATCCACCTGCATTTCATATCACAATTAAGCTCTCAAAATCTCACAGGATTCCTTCAGCAAATATTTCCCACACACAAGCAGATATGCAGCTTTTAGCATATCGCACTTTCCCTCCAACTATGCTGGATGAATGCCCCATACATCACATTCAGTTAACAGTAACAGCCTAGTAAATTTCTTATCTTCTGCTCATTCACTGTAACTTACTAACAATGGTTATTCCAGAATGTAAAATTGTCTATTTTATGAAGGACACATCTGTCCCTATTGTCTAGGGACAACATGGTAAAGGATGTAGAATATGTAAAAATGTACATTCTTTCTTTCTGATAATTCTGTAAGGTAATAGTTTAAAAATACTAATTTTTAATTTTTTTCTGTATGTTGAAATAATTTCCAAGTGATGCACCTTGACAAACAGAATGATCAAAAATTGCCTGTGTAATATTTCAAAGAAAGATTCCCACTATCACACATAGCTACCATACAGTCTTTTACAAGTATTTAAGAAATCTGTTTACATCTACCTGGCCTAAGTGAAGAAAGCTACCTTGAAAGACAAAACTCCCAAAAGTAGCAGAGAGCACAAGGTTAACACCAGAGAGATTAAAATACAGCACTGGTAATGGCCTAAGTGCTGAAGAACCACGGTTTACGCACTGTGACTTTCAAACTGAAAAATGTTTCCTATAATTCTCCTATTAAAAATTAATGTTATAAAATCCCATACTATTGATTTAAGAATCAATTTAAAGTCCCCACGTTTTCAGTAGTGCACAATTTCACTGCGGACAAGAACCAAATAATTGAAGAGGTACTAAAAAAGCAGCTTCGGTTTTAGCCTACAGAAACAGGCTGTGATTTCTCACAGTGTGAGAAGAGACAGAAGGAATTTGGAGTTGCACAGCAAGAACACTAACACTAATGCTTGTGGAGAACATAAGAATATTTAGCTTGTACACGGCCATTTCCCCACCTTTCTACGTCTGGAGTACTGAACTAAAATCTACTCTGAATCAAAAGGCCAAAAGCCACGAATCCTGTTGGATCATCAGAAAGAGAACATCCAAATAGCATCTAAATAATAAACCCACTGAACAGGAACTTCAAGGAACCACATGAATCTATGTAAAAACTCTCAGATGAAACACAAACGTAACAGTAGAGTCACTGAGGATATTCTGCCACTTCTGCTATTACAAGATTTAAAGATACAATTTGCCTAAGCATACTATCTTGAAAAATTTGAAAATTATAAAAAAAAAAAAAGAACAATTTATATTGTCTAACTACTATTTTCACTGAGTAAGTCCTATCTCACAGGATGTTTACCTTCTGCTAAGGTTACTATTAAAAACCCAACTGAGACATAATGAGCAGTGATCCAAAGGTTAACCCCATACCCAAAGCCAGCACAGAGGTTTACTCAAGAAAATACTTTGCAGTAAGCTGGTCTGTTTTGAAAGCCAAAATTATCCTAGCATGAATTGTGATCCATTAAAATTACTTAATCTGCCATCACAAGCAATTCTGACCTGCCCTAGTAAAAGCTACTGCTGCTCTTCATTTGCAGAAATGAAGTTGTAAGAGAATGAATCCTCATTAGAAACATGTCAACTCAGTAAGAAGAATGAGCTATGCAATCATATCCATTTTAATATTGTTTGATATGACATATCCAACATCTTAATTGGCAGTGCGCTGCTGCAGCAAAAAAGGCAAAAGGGATTCTGGGCTGCCATCAGCAGGGGCATCACTAACTGAGATCAGATGTGATCATCCCACTCTCCTCAGCACTTGTCAGGCACAGGCCTGGAGTCTGTGTGCAGTTCTGGTCCCCACAATTTAAGAAAGATTTCTTAATAGAAATCTAGATAGATTTCTAGACTGATAGATAGACAGACTGGAGAGGGTCCAAAGGAAGGCTGTGAAGATGGTCAAAGGAGTGGACAACCTGCCCTATGAGAAGAGACTGAAGAAATTAGGTCTTTTCTCCCTGGAGAAGAAAAGGCTAAGGGTGGATCTCACCCTGGTATGCCAGCACTACACTATGAAGGGCAGGTACAAAGGGGACAGAAGCTCTCTTCACAAGGAGCCACATGGAGAAGACAAGGGCACAGGTACAAGTTGCCTCAGAAGAAGTTTCATCTCGACATAAAAAAAATAATTTACAGCAAGATCAACTACCTGAACAACCTCCCCATGGATGTGGTAGAGTCACCACCACTGGAGGTTTCCAAGATGCAACTGGACATTAGATATTCACATGCAGACAAAAAAGTCAGGCTAGATGGTCTTTCGAGGTCCCTTCCAACCTGGGCTACTCTATGGTTTCTGATATATTGGGTTGAAATGATCTTTCTTTTAATACTATCTAAAGCAGTCTACTGCAAACATTAATTAAAAGACAACTCTCCAAATGAAATATGCAGGTCTGCTCTCATTAAACACATTTCTCATTTGCAGCTCAGTGGAATTCAAGTGCTACTAACTTACTACACTGCTTTTCAATTTGTTATTTAAAAGATCTTTAAACACTCCCTCCTCTAAAATTATAAGGTTTTAACATACAAATTATAAACTTTGCCCTTTGTATATCTCACTGAAGAAGTACAGCTGTTGAACACCAATTATGAAACTCTTTCTGTTGCACATTACATCTCAAGTTAGCCTATGCAATCCATGTTCATTATCGTATCATAAAATTGTTACCAAGATTCTTTTCAAATAGTGACTAAAAGGGTACAGAAGCCTAGCAATCTCAAACCCACATATTGATTAAATTTTAGTTCTTAATTAGTTTGCTGGTCTGCTAAACGAAAATAAAGGAGAATCAGCTTTTAATCAAGTCTAAATTACCTTTTTAAAAAATAGATTCATTCTACATCCATAATCTAATTTGTACTGTGTTAACTAAGATTTGCTTGCCTTTGGCAGCAGATTATTTGGAATGAGATACAGACCACAACACGTACATAGATGGTACAAACCCAGTATTTTACAGCGACTCTAGAAAAACAACACGTATTTTGAATGATAGTGTGAATTCTACAACAGAGAAAATATTTATTGTTTTATTGCAACATTATTCATACCTTAAAATCAAAACTTAAAAAAAACCCACTTATCTTCTTTTACAAAGTCAAGTTTTTAAAATAATTACATTTGAAAGACTTATCAGCCTGCTCTAATATCCTGTAGAAATTATGTAGACATTTAAAAAAGCCCCAACATTATATTGCTATAAATTGAATACTCTCTAATATCCACTCACAACTCTTAGGAAATTTTCCTAATACTGGAATAAAAAGACTGTAATATTTCATTCTTCCAGTTCCATTTTAAGATTCTATCAAATGGAAAAAAACCCCACACTTACAGTAACACTAGATAAATGAAAGGTAGAGTTTATAACTATGGCCTTCAACAAGCAAAGAAAAGGCATAAAAACCCCAAAAGTATAGCTAGATAGTGCAAATTAAATGATTCAGGTCCAAACAAGTTCATTTACAAGGCAAATAGACAGTCACCTCCCAGTCAGAAAACAAAAGGTATACTGGATAAAAATGAGATGGCCACAGTCAGAACACAACACTGAAATGCCCAATGCATTAAGTTTTACAAGGTACTAGTCAGCTTCAGTCAGTTTGCTGTTCTTTTAAGTAATACAGGAATTTTATGATATAAGGTATTTTACAGATACATAATTCAGATGACCTCAGCATTTTCATTAAAAAGTACACTTGTACCACAAATATTGAAATACCACAACCCATAAGCCCTTTGTAAATCACTTTGATAACTTCCCCTTCCCACAGGAGCTCATTACTCTCCTTAGCAAAACACAACTATTGATATACTCAGACCCCTATGGCATTTCCTTTATAGTTTCAAATTCATAGACTCAATCTTACAGTTTTCAAATTCATCTAACTATCAGTAAGCACACAGAAAAGTATACCTGTTAAAATATAAAATGATGTATCTGTGTTTGATTTAAGAACAGATAATTATGTATTGCTTACCAAGTCCTAAAAGGTCAATAGTGGGTTCTGATGTCTTTTTTGGACTTGCCTTAGCTTCTGATTGCTGTTCCTCTTTCTTCTGTGGCTTTAAAAGAAACAAAACAAAGACAAGTAACCTTTCTGAAACAGAGAGGGCTTAAAAAATATCATTAAAGACGCTGCTCCTTTATCAGTATCAGAATCAGAAGTAAAATCTCTTTACATATTTGTTTATCATAATGACTTTGATTTGTAATGAAGCTGCAGTTATGGTCATAAGGGACATGGCAGATGACTGTAAAAATATTAGCCTTATATCTTCACTGGTACTTAATCAATTTTAAAATAAATCTAAGTTCTAGGATAGGTTAAAAATAAGCTGAAATCTTAAACTGAACCACTGCATACCATGCACTAGGCAAAAAGCTGTCTATGATTTGATTTATTGACTAATTTCAGCATCCAAATTATACAGTTCTGCAGGGCTGAAAAACCTTAAATGCAAAAACCAGAAGCAGACTAATGACATTATTTAGCCTTCCTGAAAAGAGCACCTGCAGAACATGCAGACGTTTTAGATGCTAAGCGCCAACGGACACCATCTGTGTTCATGATCTCTTTTCCTTTGTAAACCCGAAGGCAAATATAGCATTATCCTCCTTTGGAAAAGGGAACTCATAGTCGATTCTTGCCTAGAGACTTCAAAATATAAGATGGCATTGACGTGAAATTTGATTATGAAAATGACTGCATAAATCTGTTTACAGTTGTTCTCATACCAATATCAAGCTGATCACCCATACCCATCAAAATATCAATTTTTAAAATTAATACAAACTGGTTTATAGTCGCAAAATGACAAATGCATTCTTTGCACGCATTTAATATGCATTTACTCTACACATCACAAAAGCATGAGGTGGATTGGTTGATCAATGAGTACAGCCTTTAACTAGAATTGATTACTGAATAACGATGGTAGAGCACTGTCAGGCTGGGTGTTGGCCTGCTTCAATCAACTTGCTTCACCCTCACCTTTATCACCCCCATAATGTGGCTTTGACAGAGTCACCAAAGCTCCCAAGGTTGCTGAAGTCATTAAATTTTAGCATTTAGTACCAGAAGAACTTTATAGCTCAACACATGGGTATAAAGTAGCTCTTATTTAGGTAACCCTTTACTTTCATCTCTTGCGAACTGGTGATAACGAGTAATGAGCATGGTGTTTGTAAAGAGCAGTCAGGAAACTCAAGAGTATTCAAAGACGGCCTACGTGAACAGAAGCCTGTCACAGTAGTAACACTCCTGTTACATGAGCAAACCTCACTGAAAACCTCAAAGAAAGAGCTGCAATGAACCTAGCTCCATTTTTCTAGGGAACAGGTATTTTCACACTCAAACTGATCCTCACCAATCTCTCTGAGAAATACTTACTTCCTCTTGCCAAAAATAGTTATGTTGACTTTACATACGTTATACAAGACCAAAATTGTTTGGGAAGCTGCGTGCTGCAAAACTGTTCCACGGATTCCCTGATTCTGTGTTGCATTACAACTTTCATCTTAGAGTATGTGATCTGAACAATAGCACACTAATTCCAAGTGCTACCCAATACTGCAGAGAAAAAAAACCCTCCTATTTGGTATGAGAAAAAATGTATGGTTTTTGAAAGTAGATTTTTGCATATCAAAATTTTTTCTAAAGTGACCATTCAAAATGAAGCTTTCTACAACTTACCATACCTCAGTAAATACGCCGTAAAACTTAAATTATTATTAACATCAGAATTAACACTGAGTATTTCAGAACAGAATTTACTGTAAGAATTTGCACATTTGGTTATTCTCCAACTCTGTAAGGAACACCCCAGGTCACAGAAGCTGTAAAAAGAAGCATTTCTGACGTGTTTCTTGATTTCATGAAACTGACATTTTTGCTTAAACAGCTTAACAGTTCTGAATATAGAACAACTTCTTTAAACTAAAAAGCAGAACTGTTGGAACTATATTAAATGTGCAAATTTTCATCCCTCCAGATTAGATTTATGATAAGTACCTAAAAGCACAAGCTTGGAATAAATTAAAGTTTGACAGGGTTGGTTTAGAATGCAAACTTTTCATAGCAACTAAAACACTTCTGCATATATTAGTAAGTAAACAGAGAGTTCAAACAGTCCTCTCTTTTACTTAGTATTTATTACTGCAGAAAATGGTCCAGATGAAGACGGTACAAGGAAACTAATGCCTTACTAAATAAAGCATTCTGTAGTAGAGATCATACCATCCTTCTGGGTCTGGAGCAGATGACCTCCAGTGGTCCCTTCCAGCCTGTATAATTTTGGCACAAACAAGGTGTTGAAACTTTCCGAAAAGAACAGAAAGGGAAGTCACCCTGGAGCCACTGGAAAATATTATTCCAAATCATAATGAGAAATTTGATGTTTAAATTCTTTTCTGGTAGTTTTGCTCCAGCAGGACTCATACGTGACTAAGCTTTCTGTAGAGCGGTCTTTTGAGATGTTAAAGCTAAATACTGCACAGAGTGAGCACAGAAGCGTGTAGCAGGAAAAAAAAAACTCCATGAAACAAGGCAGTGACATTTCTTAAACCTAATGTTTAATTTAGTGTTGTGCTTTATCTAAAAATTAATGCATTTTGTAGAGGTACAATATAGCATGACAAATGCCTGGGAATTCAGCAGCACTAAGATTCATCTCAGTTTCTATTACTAGGTCTGCTTGACTCCCACAGCAATTATTTTTAAGTACTGACACCAGTACTAGATAAACTATTCTTTGTCAAGTCCTTTGGAAAAAGGCTGCATAAAAATAGGAGACTAAGCAGCATTAAATAACCTGAAAATAGCATTAAAAATCTGCTATGAAAAAACAAGTAGGAGGAAACAGGTACACAATTCTGTGCAATTATTTTTAAGTGAAGCCTTCAAGGTTACTTGGGACTACTATTTTTTTTTACAACATTCAAGGTTGACTCAGCAACATATGTGGTTTTATTAAGTGAAGTACATAGTTATAGCAATTCTTAGATATATTTACTTTGGGTCATATATTTAGAGCTTCTCATTCAAAATCATCATTATGGTACTAGCACATGCCTCTGAGACACTGTCCTCGCAAGCAGCAGAGCATCAAAATATCTTTGATATGCAGGCCTTACATTTCCATATTTTCACACAAATGTTCACTACACTGTTCTTCAAGGTTATTCTCATGTTGGAATATCTAGTGAAAGCAAGCAATGTCCTCTGCCTTAAATTACTCTGAGATTACTGAAAAACAGTTTATTTGCAAATATCACTGAAAAAAACTGAAGCCAGAATAAGCTTCCAGGGATTCGATTCTTTTGCACCCTCCACATGATCAGCTGATTATGAAGCATGACTTGGAATTTTCTGCCTTAAGTAAAACTGAGCCCCTGTCTTGAGAAGACACCAATAACCCATTTAAGTTATTCCTTGTTCAGCAGGTATTAGGTACTTCCTCCAACTTAAGGAGGCAAATAAAGAATTAACCTTGCAACCTTTCACAAATATTTTCACTGATGAAGCACATCTTAAGTAGAGGAGCAGGGACTCACTCATTATTCAGATCCAGCATGGGCATCATAAATTTCTGCAATCACGTAGATGATTACATCTAATTCCTTCATGCTGTACATCTACAATACAGTAAAAACGTAAGTGACAGCATGGTACTAATACCTTATCCATAACTAGTCCTTAGGTAACAAGATTAAACATCTTTAAATATCTGAAGAGCAAATATTTCAAAACAGTTAGGAACTTTCCATAACTTTGCCTCTAACAAAACGAACAGTTGAGAAATTATGTCTACAGGTAAGAAGCAGCATCTCTTTCCTATCCAAATAAAATAGAGAAATAGAAATTAATATTTGGTTCTTCACTTAATTTCCACACATTTCCACCATCACGAACACAATTCAGAAGCAGACAACTGTGATCAGGCCACCTCTAACTTACTGCGAGTTTAAAGCAAGCCAGTGTATAAGTCTGCTAAAGCATATTTTGAAGTAATGTAAGTTTCTTAGACTCACATTGAGCTGATGCCTTCATTTGTGAGAGCTGCACTCCCAGGGTGCTTCCAATTCACAGAGATACTAGCTATGATTTAATCA
>JANHGB010060187.1:23262-43466 GCA_026283785.1 Coracopsis vasa
TTTCCTACTATTTAATCTCTTTTAAAATTTCTAGTCCATCAGGTTTTGGAAGAAAAGTTAAAAGAATTGTACTGACGTTTTGAGTTTTATTTTGCTTAAATTCTGACTACATCCTTAAAGAGCAAAAGAACATTACTGTAGAAAGCTTCCCAGTTTACATAAAACAAGAAAGTCTTCCATTCCATCATGAAAGGTAACACACCAGTGTTTTGGCTATTGCTGAGTAGTGCTTACACAGCATCAAGGCTATTTTGTTTTCGCTGCTCTGCCTTTGCAGCAGGTAGGCTGGAGGTGAGCATGAAGTTGGGAGGAGACACAGCTGAGGCAGCTGACCTGAACCGACCAAAGGGATGTGCAATACCATATGATGTTGTGTCCTCTGAACTTTGCCCCATCAACAGATGCCGTACTGATGTAATACATTTGATAACTGTATCATTTTAGCTTTGTTAGTTTTGCACAACCATATTGCTTCTTTGCTAATTAAAGCATGTCAACCTCTAAGCACCTCGTTCAATAAATTCAAGGGCAGTATATCCACACACATACGTATATACACATACAGCAATACTTCCACCACTGTTGGTCTATTTTCTTCATAACCATCTTTCTCTTCCCTTTCTCTAGTGTTGCCAAGCAGATTTTGCCAAGCAGATAGAAGGGGGACATTAGTCAAGTGAATCAACCTATATATAGAACTTGCCCTACAAACCACAGTGAATTCCCATGTTCTGTTTTCCCCCTGAAGCTTAGTGTGCACAAGTCTCAAAGCCCTGAATCTGAGTATTACAGTTTTGCAGTCAACTCATCCAAAGGTAAACTCCCACTCCCTAGAACGGGCAACTATGTTTTCTTGCAGACAGCAAGTCTGCAGCAGATGGGATAGTGAAGAACATTAAGTAACCCCTGAAGCGTAAGTCGCATACTGCAGGAAGTCCAGTGCCTCAGTCAGGCATTTCATAAGATTTTGTTCAGCCAGCTATTTTTGGAGATAACCATTAAATGAGTAATTCATTCTGCCTGAGAGAAAAAAAATAATGAAAGCACTGCTAAGTGAACCCTCTTTCTTCCTCTGTGCAATGATTACAGTACAGCACATGCAATGCTGTCAACAAGGGATATGGTTATCTCATGAAGAAGACAAAAAGGAGGGTCAGTACCACTATGACTGACAGTCACTCACCTATTAAATTCATATACATAGCAGAATGCTATGAGGTCTATTGCTAATGCTACCAATGGTCCCTTTCTCTGAAAAAGCAGCTTCTCCTTTCCCAGCTCTCAGCACCGTGCCCATGAAGTAGCATGTCTGGCTACTTCTGTTGGTGTAGAAGGGTAGGTAGGGGAAGACAAGAGGGAAGTGGAAAGCTTTATACCAGCTTGCTTGGTTGACAGAATAGACAACAACATGAGGTCTCAGAAGTGTTAAGAGTTTGAAGGAGAAAAAAATAAGAATACTCAGTAGCAGTGTCTAACAGCAACTACACTGCTCTTTTTTTAATTATTATTATAGCAGAATAGGAAAACAAACTAAATTTGTGAAATGATTATGGACACTACAATACTTTAAGAATATTTTTTAATATGATCATACACTCCAGAGCATGTGATCAGTCTAAATTCTGCATTTGTGAGCTACTCTTCTGCACATGCCTATTTACCAGATGACGCTCCTTTGACAGAGACAGCTGAAGGCATTTTGCACTGGAATTGGCAATGGTGAAACAAACTTGGTTCGAAAGTGCCAGCACACAATGAAAATACTGTGTTTATTTTTCACTGTAAATGAGTGACTTTGGGGAAAAAAGAATAACATGTTTCCATTTTCTGCTTCTGTAACCTTATGCCAACTATCTTCACATGTACAGAATTTAAGGGTTTAACAGTTCTAAAAGAGATATGACACCCAATAGAAATGTAACACACACACAGAGTACTTTAAAAACAAGTGGAACTTTTGCCAAATTCACTAGTACAAGATATTAATATAAATAATTTACAAGGTTTCATCACCAGCATTTAGGATTAACATTGACATTATTCTCATTCACATTACCCAAGAGAATTACAAGAGGTAGCATACATGGTGCAACTTGTAAGCCACAGGACTAACAGCTCTGAAGGAGAAAAACTCTCCAGTCAGCGCAGTCATAAATTCACAGGAAACATCTCTCCTATTCTGAAGCAAGATATCAGCCACTGTCAATAATCTGATTTATCAGCTGTCCAGTCCAGTTATCTGCTCGTATTTTCTTTCATACTTTAATATTACACACAAAAAATATTTCTCTGCACATTTTCCTCCATTTTCTACTTCAATGAAAAATTCATATGAATCTAGAATTCAGTCTGTTTCATACGCAGCTGACTACCCATGCATTCCTTATTTCTATACCCAATCTTAACTACAAGAAACTATATGAAAGCTGAAGATCCATCAAATAATTTAGTAAAAAGCACTTCTAACTTAAAGCAATTTCCAGTTTACTCACTAAAGCTCATAGATGCTTCTATGGTTACTGAACAGAAGTCTTCCTTTGCTCTTATTAGGTAGGAATTGCATGGCTTGTGCATAAAGTAATTGGATTCCTTCCCTCTTCATTACCTGCTTGCAATAAAACTTGCAAGACAGCATAAACACTTGAGAATTCCCATAAGAGAAAATAATGTTAGTAATTTACTATAAGATTGCAATAGGTTTGTAGATATGATTTTTCCTGAGAGCTCATATACTTCTACTACACAAGTTAGTTTAATCTGTATCTATTTAAAGCATTGTTCACATGGGTACCCTAGAGCTTTTAACAAATGTTTTTACAGCTTTTGTATCTGACATGTAAATAAGTAAAAAAATAAGTAAAAACTAATCTTTTTATAATATTGAATTTAAATCACTATAAAGATGAAACGTGATATTCTGTTTACCCTCATATAAGATGCCAGCATTTTTTTTTAAGAAACTTTGGAATCAAACTAACTGTTCAAAACTTAGGATACTTTTAGCAAGTGATGAACTTTTATGCTGCCTAACTAGCAAAAAAGCCAGGCAACAAATATACTATATTGAATTAGAAGATACACTACAGTGGTATCATGAAGTTGTAAAGACTACAGCGACTCTGCAAGCATATTCTGATGGATCCCTAATCCAGAAAAAAATGTATGTCAGTCAAATAAAAAAACCCAAACGTGCCACTTAGTTATGAAATAGTTATAATATAGAATTATCACTTATTTATAAGACTAGAATTACCTTAAACAAACATCTAACCCAAGGGTAAAAGTTTATTATTAAAGTGTATGGCGATTATTCCAATGAACTGCTCTCAGACACTGAACTACTCATGTTGATGTAGGCAAGCTAATTTAAACCATTTATACCAAGCAAATCAACAAACCTGAACTGCCTTATTTTTTTATTTATATGTTGTTGTTTTTAAAAAGGATTCTGAACACATGAAGGTCATTTAGACGAAACACACGCCCGAAGGAAAACATTTTTAAGTGTCCCTGATCTCCATTTCCGCTTTAAAACCCTGAGTATATGGATTTCATTGCAGTTTTGCAGTTAGGACAGGATACTTGTATAAGATTATGTAAAATGTGTTGCATCTCTAATCATGTGAATTAAAAACTTCATAGCAGAACTAACAGACAGCTGCACTGTAATCTTATTCCATTAATATGGTTTTATCTGCGTCTAGGTTAATATGCTAATACTTTATGTGGAAAGTGGATTAAGACTATTCCTTTATCACTAGTTATTGACCACCCTGTACTACCTATTTTACTTTAACCGAATTTAAAACGTTAGCTCAGACCTCATTTACTTTAAGCAATGTATTCCAAGAAGGCTTAAAACATTTCATGTCTCATAAGTAGCTGAAAGGAGCAGTTTAGCTCCTTTCTAATGCATCAGACAATCTCAGAGGCCCTTTTACCTTGCTCAAAAGAAGACATGCAACTGTAGAAGCCCAGTTTCTTAAAACGAAGTTGTCTTTATACTTACTGCTGGGACTATGGCAAAATATCAAAGATTAAATCTCTCTCTTTAATTCATGTATTAAATTTATGTAATAACAACCATATATGAAATACTAGTTGTATGCATTCATTTTCAAATATGTTATGTTCTTAAAGCTGGCAAGTTCAGGATAGGGTCTGAAAAAAGAAGGCAAGCTCCTTCTCCTAAGTTTAGTACTCAAAGAAAAGCACCAGAAGACTGTGAGATGATTGCTAGGTAACAGTCACAATAAGAAGTAGGAACCTGAAGCCGAGCTAGAGATGGTGAAACTGCAGAGAAAGACAGGCACGCAGTCTGAGTGCAAAGGAACAAATTTTTTCTAGGGATTCTGGGGGGCAAGGATTTAAGCAGAGTTTGCTGCAGCTCTAAATCTTTGAAATGATCAGCCCAGAAGCAAGGACCTGTTTACAAGGACACAAAAGCAGAGGGAAAAACTGTTTGTCAACCTTTTTCCTATTTTGTGTTGTCATGGAATTCAATTTAGGTAAAACTCAAGTATGCTACTTTTAATCCAATAAAACCTGGGGTTTAAATCTTTTAGAAGAAATCATTATGAAGTAGAAAATCTAGACAGAGCCATCTCAAAGCTGTAGCTGATCCAGTGCCCCATTACGACATCTACACATCAGATTAAGGTCAAAGTGTTTTAATGCGTCTCAGTTTGCAAGCTGTGAAATACAATACACACAGTTTGTACTTTCATAAGGTGTTTTAAATACATCTTCAGTTTTAGAACCATATATTATGGTTATATGAACTCAGCTTACACATTTTTCCTCCATTTCTATTGAGCTCATTTGTCTGGGCAAGATTACAATAATGCAGCTATATTAGTTGCAGTTCCTCATTAAACTGTTTTGTTTTATAACTTTCCTTCTAAATCCCTTTCAATACATAATACAATATCAGTGTATACATCAGAACTAAGGGGTATATATTTATAATTCCTTCTTCATATATCTCCAGACAAAAATGAGCCATTTCAAACACGGCAACTGACTGACCTCATAAAGACAAAACAATACAACCCAAGCATTGCTTTCCACTGCTATTCATGAAGGAATGCTTTGCAATCTTTTCCTTAAGTATAACAGATGTGCTTTTTTTGCTGGAAACATGCTTAAGTTCACCCAGTATCAAGACCTTACACCCTTAGCCAGTCAGCTCAGACCAGGGATCTTTCCAAATGCTGACGTCCTACTCCCTGGCTAGTCCAGAGTCATATTTGCTAGGTGTTAGATACACGTGTGTAAACACAATATGGGTATCTCCAGTAGCTGTTTTTAGAAATACTGCCTTTGCCACAGTTGGCTTCTAGATGCTTCTCTGCAGTTGCTGACCCTTAAGTTCCCCATACCTACAGTCTCTTTTTAGTCTCCAACAACAATCTTTCAAATCCTACTTGTCTGATAATCCAACACACTCACGCACAACATGGTTGCAAACAGAATTTGTAAGAATATAGGATAGCCAGCACTGATCAAGTTCAGGGCTCAGACAAGCATACTTACTAGTAACCTGCATGGATGTGACTGCTCCTTTTTATCCTCTTCTCTCTGCTTCTTCTTGCTTGTTAACCCCAAACCACCTTGATTCCTCTATTTCCCTTCTTTTGGTCTGTCACCTAAACATCCCATAATAAGCTTCATATAATATTCTCTGCCCTATCACCAAATTCTTTTCTCTCTGCATTCCATAACAAGTGCTATAGCTAATATGCAATTAACCCTTACTTGCTTGGGGCTCTTGGGAGAGAATCTCTCTCCTTGACCCACCTCACTGCTCTCCTGTGATGGACTTAGAAGCAGATCTCTGTGCTGTCTTCACTCATTAGATGGCTCCAGTTCTCCTCGCTATCATTGAGCCTGACACTTGCAGTCTTTGTGTTTTAATCATATTCCTTACAGCATTCCACTGAACGTTGTTTCATGTAAACCACCTCTAAATTAGGACTTTTTCTAATATAGTTCTGCTTCTTAGAGTGTTGGACTGATAGTCTGTACTGGCATCTGTTCTATCATTTCGGCAAGCAGTACAATACAAACACTTCATGAAGTCTAAGCATCCTATGTCTACAGAGATGCACTTAAAAAAAAGCCTCTCAATAAGCTCCATGGAAATTCAATCCTGTCACTACAGCTAATCACACTGAAATAGTCAGAATTAACCCCAGAGGTTAGTTTTTCTTACTTCTGTATCAGCTTGTTGCTTTTCTTTTGCTGCTATAGAAGTTAGGAGTGTATCGAGGAGAACTTTATCATATACAAGTACACAATTCTGTTTCACAAATGCAAAACTTACAGGGAGAATGTTTAATAAACACTTATGGATCATTAGTTCATGTGGATGACCATTAGCTGTAATTTCTTTTGCTAGTCAGGATTTTTTCCCCTCAGTTTTTCTCCTTTCAAAGTTAACCACTTTGAAACAGTTACTTTAGAAGCTAATTAATTTCAACCCGCCACATGCAATACCAAAATGGATTTCCTTTTACTTGAGTAAACTCTATTTTCTCTTTGTCTTCACCCTCCATATCATCATAATCTTTAACTATCAAGAAGCATTTTAGTCACAGTCTAATCCAGCAGTCTACATCTCAACTGGAAATGAGTCAAACATCTTTCTGCTTTTATTCTCCCAGTTTAAATAATACGAATTTACAAGAAATTTCTGGGTATTCTGAAAACGAATATTTAAATCACCCTCATAAAATACAAGGCTTGCTAAAGCTTTTTAGATTCACAGCTTCAAAGATTCTGAAGTTTTATAACTGCCTTCGAAGTGATACTACAAAGGCTCTGACTTGCTTGTTCAGGCACCCATTTCAACATTTACACTGATATTTAACCAAACCAATTTCTTTTACACAACTAAAATAGTCTGTCCTTAAACAAAGGAAAAATTTTTATTGATATCCACTTATAGTGTAAACTGAGGATTAAGTATAAAACACAAAAATACCTGTAGGTTATCTTGAGCAGAAGTTACCCATGTTGCTATGCAGTGTAAAATACACTATCTGCCTAGTTGACAGACCTGCAGTACCTTACTCCGAGATTAAGTACAATATCCTCAAGGTGAGAGAGACCAAACTTGCTGAGCAGAGAGGTGGACAGATTTACTTTTCAGCAGCACACTGACATGCATGAGGACCAACCTCAGAACTGCAGGCTCCAATTTCATAAAACAAAAATTTCAAGTAGAACTGAAAGACAAGCTCATCCAGCTGCAACCCCTTTTTCAAGGAAGACAGAAGGCAACTGATCACAGGCAGGTTAGCAGTGTTGATTGATACATAAGAAATTTAGGATTGAAGAGATGCTACTTATTTGAACAGCTATGTAACTGGTGACTTCATTTTGTACCATACCTCTCATCTCACAGAATTACCTAGAGCGAGAAACTTGTCCATTTCCTTCAAATCACGTTAAAAGAATCTTTTTATACCTTATCTTGCTTTTATTTCTTCCCCAGCTACAGTGCTATTTTCCAAATACCTCTGAGTTAACTTTGTGAAGACATTAATTATGTAACAGGATGAATGTGAGAGCCATAAGGTTTTCAGTGCAACTGTTCTAGTGCCCTGAGCAACTATCAAAACATAATAAATTCAACAGTCCGAATAAATACTCTTATTCCTTTTAGTAAAAAGCCACACAATCAATACCTGTGTCAAGTCTGAATTTAAACTGGAAGACACTGAAAGTTGCAGGACGGTGTTTGGCAGCTTTGGTGAAACCTTTTATGGCATTTTATTATTTTCTTTTTTAAACCATTTAAAGCTTAAGCTGATGTTGGTGCTTTTAGCATTGTCAGTGGCATCTAAAAATATTTTTTAATGAAAAACAGAGTTACTATCTTTATTCTTAAGATTTGCACATCTGACAGTGCCTCCCACTACCTCATTGCCTTATCATGATGGTCACACACTGGAGCAAGATCTTTCCCCTGAGGAGTTTAAGCATGTTCTAGCTTCAGCACAGGAAAATGAAACAGAACACACAAAGACACTTGATTGCCTTGCTCATGCTCCAAGTCTTGCATTATTTTAGGAAAACAAAGGAAACCTATTATTCAAAACAAGATAAGATCATTATTTTGAGAGACATTATTTAAATGTCTTTTTCCTGTTATCAACTTCATCTCATCCAATCCTTACCCTTCTTTACATTCAGTTCTGTGTATCAGTACCACTTCTGTAAAAATGTCCTGCTTTTTGTTCTTTCATATCTAGTGGACAGTACACAATCTCCTAACTAGTACAATAGTTTTCTAAAACTTTTAGATGAGATTGTATATTTGCATTTTCAATCACGCATGCTCCTGTCTCAGAATGTCTCAAATGTCTCAGAATGAATAAGTCTTGGTCATATAGGTATTTTTATCTCAGCTTAGCATCCATCCATGAATAAGGCTTAGTTCACACTTATTTAAATGTGCCCATTCTCTTTTGCTGTTCAATATGCGTGTAAGTGTATGTGCCTTCCTAACTGTCTCAAAGTCACCAGGAAAAAGGGTGAAGCTTATCACAAGGAAGCAGAAGAAACCTGAAAATGTCATTTGTTAATAAGTATTGCCAACTGAAAACCCAGGGCAATTCCAGGCTTTGACCCTGCATGGAGCAAAATGTAACTGAGGATCAATTAAAACTAGGCATAGTTAACAATACCTTTTTGTTAAAAATAGTTTGGCAAGCAAAACAAAGGCCACTTTAACCAAAGCAGCCCAAGACCAAGCTTGTTCTCGCAGTTTTTAAGATTTCATTTCTACAGAATTTAAATAAATAAATAAGTTACATTAAAATACTGTTCCTCTGAAGATCAGACTTATCAAACTGATACAGAGAACACACACTGGGCTGAGGACAAAAAAACCCCGTGACACTCCTCCTGTAGGTTGACTCCTTTTCTAGTACTAAAAAGACAAATACCCTTCTTCCCATCTGACAAAAAAGGGGTTTTCTTTCAATTGCTTCTACCTGCAATATCGATTTCTTAGTTTCTTTGTCTACAACTCCAATACGTAATAAGAGCCATGACAGATTAATTTCATTAACTAAGACTATTTTTCAAGGCAATCCTCAAACATAAAGAGTCCTTTGTTACCTGCAAAAGGAATGAATTGCACAGTTTCAGGAAGATTCCAGTTTTATTCGTCTTTCTCCAGATTAGCATTTGAAGCAACCAAAGAAACCAAATTAATCTGATCTCTTCCATAAAACTGAAAAGGTATGATTAGAAATGTAAAACCACACTGGGATAGGTCCAGGAAATGCAGACTGAGAGAACAAGAAGCCTTAAAACCCTTCACCTTCTGTGGGGGTAGAAGGCAGGGAAACAGGTTGTCCTATGTCTTATCACATACTCCTGCTTAACTCATACCTACTTAGTCTGAATTTGTGAAAACAAAGACTAAGAGTATAACTAAGACTATGTATTCAACCACAGAGCAAAACATGTTTCTGCTCCTGTGATAATTGATTGCTTATGTATCATAATTTAAGTTTATATTACATTTTATATAAAAATACAAAGAAAAAACATTTAAAAATAATATCACTCAGAAAAGCAAATAATGTTTAAAAGTCTAGGAAAACTTATTAACATTATTAGTCAAATGATTTAGCAAATATATCACCAATATAGTGTCAAAATAAAGAAAGCATTTGGAATATTTATCATGTAATTCTGTATTTAAATTATTATTCAGGTCAATATTTGTGAGTCAACTTATTCCTACAACTTAAAAGCAAACACCTCACTGATGTTTAGGTGGACATTAAAAATGTTGCAGGCTTTCATTCTTCCATGATTTCTTACAATGCTACTCAGTTTTAAAGAAGTGAAGAACACTAGAGCACTACTTGCTCCAACTCATTTCTCCCTGAACAAAATTATTAGGACAATTATTTGGAATACTTTGGTTAAGTAAAAACATCTCAGAGAACTAACTGGGGACTAATAGTTCCTCATCTCACTTGCAACTCAAAAGGTTTATTTTTGCAAAAGTTTTAGTTGTCTTTGGGGGAAAACAAATGAATGAAAACACTGCCCTAATAAGCTACATTAAGTTCTTCTTATTTGGTTAAATAAGTATTTGACATATTGCTTTTCCTACATTAAGGGAAAAAGCTGCTAATATGATTTGTCTTCACTTTTATCTGAGGGGTTCTCTAGCACTTTTTAAGTGCTAATAAAGTTATGTCAGTGCCTCCATAATGTGGGCCATCTGGTGCTGATTGGTACCAGCTGAGAGGTAGCAGCTCACTGTTATTGCTGAGTTTTAGCTGGCAATTTAGTCTCCAGTTTGGCAAAGAAAACCAGCATTTGAATACTACCATTGAAAAATAACCTCTAACTGTCACTTAAATCAACTCTATACACAAACAAGAGCCAATTTCAAACTCAAATGCAATATAATAAAACTAAACTCACAGTGTCAAATAGTACTTCAGTTAATCAAGTTTCACTGCTGCAATCCTTCAGAAACATTCATCATCCTAATGCGTTCAGCGGAATGAAAAAAGTCTTAACTTTGAATGTCAATATTAGTTTGCAAAAGCACAAGTAGTTTTGAAAAAAAAAATAGTTTGTTCTTTACATTTCAACCATTTAACTTTACTGTCCCAATACAACACAATCTTCTCTTTAAAGGGCTTACTTTCCGTAAATTAGATATGGTTTCATGGTAGCTATGACCCTCAATATGCAATATTTTACCATGAAACCATCACAATATTTTCATTGAAGTTTTCAACTGATGTGAAACCTCTAAAATAGAAACAGCACAGAAAGCTATTAAGTGCCCGAACACTTCCAAACCATTCAGTACCATGGACTCAGCTGAACTTTCTGATTTTGAGTCAGAAATGCTTGCTAAGTTTTCTCAGACAGCTTTCCAAATCACTTCTGGCTTAATTCTGGATTGCCAGCAGTGACGCACATTGTTTTCTTCATTCAAAAATTAGTCTACATAAAAAGTTAAACCCAACAAAAATCTGAGCATTTAGGCATATGAATTTTCTCCCCCTTTACTTTGGGAACATTTCAAAGCCTCAAGATGTTATAACTAGTTACGTCTTTTTTTGTCTGACTTTGTACTGCAGATGGACATAAAAAGGCATGTCTTGAAAAAGACCGGAATTGCCCTAGTTGCTCTGAAATTCAAGGAGTCATTCACACAGCTCAGTTCAAGTTCTGTTTTAAAAAGTGCAGTCAAGTGTGGTTTAGTAAAGGGCCTTTACAAAATGAAGTGTTATTATTCCTCAGACTGATTGTTTGCAAACACTTCGTCAGTCCATTCTTTGCAGCTCTTCTTTATCCTTGGGACACACGATCTCCCCAGTTCACACACTGGCCATGATCCCTCAGCCCAAATGACCAGACTGCATCCCATCTCCTTCCCTTCTGTGCTTCCTTTCATTGGAAAACAGGTACAAGGCGGATGGGGTGCACGATGTGGTTGCTGAAAACATGATACTATGGTCAAGAATGCCAGCACTCCCCTACTGATTCACAGATTATAATCATAGAATGATTTCGGTTGGAAGGGACCTTAAAGGTTATCCAGTTCCAACCACCTACCATGGGCAGGGACACCTTCCACTAGACCAAGTTGCTCAAAGCTCCATCCAACCTGGCCTTGAATACATCAATGTGAAATATTTAAAGTATCCCACAGACAGTCTCTAACCAGATAGGAAGTGTATCATTATCAGTCAAGCTAAGAAGAATATTAATGTTTATCAGCTCCCTGAAGTAGAATCACACCACAAAAGCAGCAATTCCATATATAAAAATAAAACCTTTTGGTTCTCTTATCTCACCAGTACTTTCCAATGGACGCACAAGCATCCCAAAGAGGTCTCTTTCCTTTGGATTCTAGAAAGTGACTGTGATTTTAAAATATGTCAAGTTTACAGGCTGCATCTAAAAATAGTTAATTTTGAACCATCTTTAAATGCCTCGAAAAGCTCGAGCTTAAAGAATCTCTTAAATTAAAAAGATGACCCGCAGATGAGTACCATCTGAGCAATCAGTGCTGACACATTAATAATGAAATAAAATATGCTGCAGTATGTCAAACATTTTGCATCTGTTACAACAGCACTATTACCTAATGCAGATACATTTACCAAATTCCACATTTTGTAGTGCAAACATTTAAAATCAAAATACTTCTTTTTCTTGCTTAATCATTAACTGGTAATCTAATGATAAATTAATGTAAATCTAATCAGTGGCGTTTGAATTGGTTTTTATTTCAAGTATTAGGGTAGTGCCTCAGCTGTAACTACGCACTATCACCTTTTCTCTTCACCTAACCAAGTATTCCCAGGCATGGGACAAGGTTCAGGCACCCTCACAAAGGGAAACCCTCTCTCTCCAAGACCAAAACTAGACCTTTTGGCTTTAGAAAGTTAAGATTTCCAAACCAAAGCAATGTTTTCAGCTTTCATAACTAAAGTATATTTTTCTAAGGACTAGAATAAAGCATTTAATTCAGCTGGATGCCCTCGTAAAACTCCAATAATCAACAACTTTAATATTTTTGTCATCCATAAATATGCTTTAATCTGCTACAAGATGAATGAGGATATCCTTTTCCACTAGCTCAGTGAAGCTAAACAAATTGTCACAACAAAATTTGCTTCTGTACTAACTTAATTCAAAAGTGCTAATCTGATTATCTGATTTCACAAAAAAATATACAGGTATTGGGTAGGGGCCTTTTTCTCCTCCAGGTGTGCACGTATTTTTGTATCTTGTTTTATTATGTAAAATAAAAAACTTCTATTTGCAAGCTGTACTAGAAATAAGTCAGCAATCATTATGTATGAATACATAACATTTTTCATAATTGTAACACAGCACTACTGGGGAATAAACTGACAGATGGAGACTCCAATGCATTCTGTGGACTGCACTGCAGATCAGAACATACTAATGGATTCACATCATCTGAGAGAGGACACCTGTTTTAGAAGAAATTATTGTACTTAATACTTAAATTACCCATTCTGGTTTTGTTTAACTTTATACAGAGCTGTACACAAAATTTTTATTGTACCTATATTGCTAAGGCTACTCAGTATGCTTTACTACAGCTGCGCACAGAAGTACCTTACCTCGTTTACCTGTCATGGCTTGTGACATCATCTAGTTGAATAATTTCAAAGAGTTATTAACGAAATTCTGTAAATTATGCACTCATGTTTAAAATGGATCATTTATGAAAGACAGAATTAGGTGACCATAGAGCACTGACTAAAACCTAAAATTTTCTGTGCAAGAATTGCAATGGTACATCTTAAAAACCTTAATTAGCGTTTTAATCTGAGCTTAAATCTTAATAAAGCTTAACTTAGATCCCTCTTCCCCAAAATATATTCCTCATTGTATGGTCAACCTATCTCTGGACGCAAGCAACAGCACAAATAAACCATTCACGTGGATTTCATATACGCTCATACAAACACACACATATACACAAACATACTTTTTACAAAGCTTCTCACATGTCTAATACTGGGTTTATTTTTTAAGTAACTGGACAAAATGAACTATTCTTACCTTTTCAACTGCTAATTGCTTTGATGGTTTTTCAGATTCTCTCTCTCTCTTTTTCTCTTCTTTCTTTTTTTCTTTTTCCTTCTAGAAAAAAAAAATAGATTTTGCTAGTACTCAATACCAGTGCATTTGCAAATACTGAATGTCCACAGTCATATACAATATAAAGAGATCTGCAGTTCCTCATTCATAGTGAATATATAAAGACTTAAACTGTCCACCAGGGCCTCTGCCTCCACACTGCACAAAGCCTACAGGAGCTCTCTTGATTCCCAGTAACTTTTATTTTCATTCACTTCAATTTCATTGTGGACTTGAAAATGCCGAAGTCCTTCATCTTCACACTTCACAATTTCAATATGCAAGCTTTCTGCTTCAGCTCCATTAGATAAAAATGAATTCAAACTAATTGAAAACATTTCTCAGATGCTGTATTCATGTCGGAACTTTAACTCAAGTGTTTCATTACTTGCGCAAGCAGCCAAAAAGCATGATGAAGACAATGAAATGAAATTGGCTTTATACTGGTCTAAATTTGTAAGCAAAAATTGTTCGTTGGGTTTTCCCCTCCCCCCAGGATTCATTTCTAACGACATGGCACACTGGTTACACAGAGGAACTTTCAAATTTGAATTCATCAAGAGAGTCGGGTAAGAAAGAAAAGGCAAGTTTTCTTCTAAGCGACTGCTGCTATTCCTAGTACAACTTGAAAAACACATCAAATTCACAAAGGCACGTGGACTAGTCCATAATGCTGTCATTTGAATTTTAACTGATGTTTAAATATAGCTGAACTAATTCATAACATCTGTCCGCATTTATGTATTTAGAAGAAAAAACATGAGTTATGTTTAGATCATAAGTTATTTCATATACTGTATGCAATCTCAATTTAGACTGAAGTATCCAAAAGAGCCTAGCAATGAGCATTCACATTCTAAAAAAACGTATTTCGGTATTGTTGCAAATTGTGACATTTACTGAAAGTTCATACAAGTGATGCCTCACCTACTACATTTAAGTTTTTCAAAGACCCTTCTAAACAGTAAATGTAATGTCAGCACACACACACATATCCCAACTAGAAGGGATATTAAAACTACTATGAGTTAACAGGAGTGTTGTCAAATTAATTGTATATTTATCTCCAAAGAGATTGAACTAAATGGCTGGAAGAGTACTGATAATTTAGATTCTGAAACAAGCAAGTAACCAAAAAAAAGAAATCAAAAATTATTCATGAGGAGACAGGACAATGCCACTCATGCCCATTAGCTAGGAATGAAACAGTGGTTTCAGTTTTGTGACAATAAACCAGAGCAGAACCAGAAGTCTAACATATAGAAACAAAGAGGTAACAATCATGTGTGTGCTTTGCCCCACTGTACTGGCCCTTTTAATTTATCTAGTGGAGAAAGCAAGGAGAGAAGTATTTAAGTGACTGAAGAATTATTAGCAGTTTATATTCTCTACTTAGCTCATTATATTCTCTACTTAGCTCTACTTAGCTCTACAGAAAACATTTGTGCAAAGCAGTAACCTGACAAGAGTTACACCTGAAAACAATATACCTCTGCTTTGCTCTTCTCAGCAGCAGCTTGCAGAGAAGGAGAGGATGCCAAAGGCTGAGCAGCATCAGAAGAGGAGATCTGTATAAAACAGAGGAAAGAAATGAGAGAGAAAATAAGCAAGAACAGGTAGGAAGGGAGGGAGCAGCGTCAGCTGAGACAGGAGCTTTTTTTTTGTCCCCCACTAATTTTGGGGTGAGGGGGAACACAACACAGAGGAAACAAAGAGGAGACAAAATATTTCCTTTTTTGGTCCTTTTTCTTTTTTTTAATTTTTATCAGTATGATTTTTAAAGCAAATCTGTCAGATAGGAATGACTGACTTATAATGAAATTCACTAGAATAGAATGTAAGAAAATGAGCCTGGATAAGATCATATCACAGGCCTAAGAAAAATAATTAGGTTTCATCCATTGTTCAATTTTATCCAGTGTGACTATTGAAATATTAATGTCCTGAAGCATGAAGGCGCACTGTCCCAGAGGAGAGGGAGAGAAGAGAGTATCTTTGCTATTGTTCACTGTAAGAGTATTTTTATTAAGAGGAATACAAAATAACTCTAAGAGTTATACATTAATTAAAGTTCTAATTAACTCTTCTCTTAGAGCATTCCAAATGAGTAAAGAGCTTAGGGTTAATACAAAGCTGCATCCCAACAAGAGGATGCCAGATCTTCCAGATAGGTGATACTTCTTTTCTGGAAATCAGTATGTAAAACTGCTATTAGCACCACTAGACTTCTGGAATTATCTAAAAAGTATCTTACATATGCAACAGATGCAGTTTGCTCAAGAAAATCAGATTTCTCCAAATGCATTTTCATACATCTTCATATCCTGTTTCTTTATGCATAGTTGATCACTTTAATGGAAACACTGTATTTCTATTCCCCTTACTACAAAAAAGCAACTGAATCACATTTACCAAACATGTAGAAGATCTTCAGAGCTATAAAAGCTGACACTTCTACACTGTCTTGTATCACCTCCGCTATCCACAAAGAAAATTCACAAATAAATGAAGCTATTACAGAGCAAGTCATTATCAAAATAACCAATTTACATTGCCTGCTTTTACTTAAAGAAAAAAACCAGCTTGCGCTGAAAAAACCAGCTTGCACTGAAAGGAAAAACTGAAAGACGAAAAAAAACCCTTACCCCATGTCTAAATACCCCATATTTCTTACAGAAAACCCTACTAGTACCACACCTTATATAGGTGGAATATTCATAGAATATATATATTCAATATTTTTACAAACTCTGAAACTATGCCTATACTGGAAGGTGATGGAGGGCTTCAGGGAAGATATTTATAAGGCTTAAATTTTAAACCGAATTTTACCTGCAGAAATATGAAACAGAATCCTCATTTTTAAATTTACTGTTTCAACATCCTCAGGTTATTAGCAGAGTTACGGATATATCTGCTGCAATGAAGCAGTTTCTCGAACTGTAGCATCCTGTTGCTATAGGAACACAGAGATCCTGTTTATTCCAATTACACCACATTGTAACCAAATAAAGATGTCAGAAAAATGATCAGGTAACCATATATTAAACTATGAGCTCTACCACCATGTTCCTTACTAAGACTTCAATTAACTGCAAATGTGTGAAAATCTCATAATGGAACATCTTAAGTTTACTTTCAAGTTTCTAAAGATAAAGTGAAATTTTTGTTTGGGGTTTATGTTCTTTTGTATGCTTCAGATTTTAAGAAAATTGAAGCTTGATAGCTCTCACAGGTGAACAGCAGGTCACAGCTACTCACCTCACAGAACCAGGTAAGCAAAATTTCATTTGGGGGTTGGGGAGATATCAGCACTAGAGATGTTTGTATCACGGTTTCATCCTCACATAATAGTTCTCAATCTGCCTATCAGCTTCATTAATTAAAGGATGAGCTAACCTAGGATAAATTAATCCGATAAAGGCGTGAAAATAAGTATTATAGTTTTGCCAATCAAGCAATGGAATCATAGAACCTACAGAGAAGTGTCATGCAGGCTTCAAGCAGGAGACAGAGTAAAAAGTGGTTGCCATCTAGCCTGGGATAGAGAACAGGATGTACAAGCTGAGAAAAGCCCAAACATAATGTTTAAAGACAAACAGCAGCACTACATTCACTTCAGGCTAAAAAGCAGCACTTGAAAGCACACTTCACATATGCAAATATTCAACTAAGTAAGAGTATAAAGGCACATTACTGAAGATAATCTTTAAGAGAAGACACATTACAATGTATAAAGAACTGATTAAGTTTATATAAGGAAAGCAACAGCATGAGTTTGGGTTGCTGAACAGCTTTATCACCACTGCATCATGTTAAATTTGTTATCTTCCATGCTGCACCAGATAAGGAAACACGATTGAAAAAAACCCAATCAAATCAAAAGGTGCAGCCAGATAAAACTAAACATGTGGATGCTGTTGTCTACCTGAACTTTATTAAAGCCCTTGACACCATTTCCCACAGCATTCTCCTAGAGAAATTGGCTGCTCATGGCTTGGATGGGTGTGCCATTCAATGGGTAAAAAACTGGCTGGTTGGATGGACCTGAAGAGTTGTGAATGAAGTTAAATCCTGCTGGTGGAAGGTAACAAGAGCTGCTCCCCAGGGCACAGTACTGCAGCCAGTCTTGTTCAGTATCTTTATCAGAGATCTGGATGAGGGGATCAAGTGCACCCTCAATAAGTCTGCAGGCAACACCAAGTGGGGTGGGAGTGTTGATCTGCTAGTGGACAGGGAGGCTCTGCAGAAGGATCTGGACAGGTTGGATCGAAGGGCTGTGGCCAGCAGTATGAGGTTCAACAAGACAAAGCACAGGGTCCTACATTTGGGCCACAATGACCTCATGCAATGCTACAGGCTTGGGGAAGAGTGGCTGGAAAGCTGCTCAGAGGAAAAGGACCTGGGAGCATTGGTCGACAGCCACTGAACACGAGCTATCTTGTGGCCAAGAAGACCAACAGCATCCTGGCCTGTATCAGCAATTGGCCAGTAGGGCCAGGGCAGTGATCATCCCCCTGTACTCAGCACTGATGAGGCTGCACCTCCAATTCTGTGTTCAGTTGTGTGCCTCTCACTACAAAACAGACATTGAGTGTGTACACACATGAAGCTGTTGAAGTGGCTGGAGCACAAGCCTTATAAGGAGTGACTGAGGGAACAGGGATTCTTCAGCCTGGAGGAGGCTCAAGGGAGACCTTATCACTCCTTATAGGTACCTGAAAGGAGGTTGTAGTGAGGTGGGGATTTGCCTCTTCTCTCAAGTAACACGCAATAGGACAAGAGGAAACAGCCTTGAGTTGTACCAGGAGAGATTTATATTAGATATTAGAAAAAATTTCATCACCAAAAGGGTTGTCAAGCATTGGAGCAGGCTGCACAGGGACATGGTAGAGTCACCATCCGTGCAGGTATTTAAATTATGTGCAGATGTGGCACTGAGGGACATGGCAGTACTGGATGGACTCTGGTCTTAAAGGTCTTTTCCAACCTAAATGATTCTATGATTCTATAGTGACCACAGATCAGTATTTTGTAGACTTTGGACAGATTATATAGGGAGGAAATTTAGGCTGGATCCCAGCTTGATTTTTTGAGAGGGGGTGGAAGGGAGAGGAGGCAGCAGGAGGGGAGAGAATGAATGGAAAAGTGTGTTGGGGAAGGCTTTAGAGAAAAAGAAAGTTGGAGTGGAAATTGGTGAGGCTCTTGGTGAACACTTGTGACTTCTTGTGGTCTAATCCTCCATGTTCTTTTCCTATTCTAAGTAACTCTCACATTTTAGACTTGAGCTAAATGTAATCACAAAGAACAGCTTTTGAGACTGGGATGTGGGAGGATCTACCCTTGTTCTCCTGAGGTTGCTCTGACAGCCTCAGCCAGTAACTCCAAGTGCTGCTACCTTTGTGGATTTGTGACTGACTTTTGTTGACAACAAATGGGACTTCAGAAGTTAAAAACTTTAGCCCTAAACCTTGCACGCCTGATTCCTGTGTATTAGCCTGGAGTAGATTTAGAGGGTTTGTGTGGTGTGTGTTCCTGATGCCTGAGCTGCTCTACACCTTGTGGCATTTAAAAGCAGGAGAGACATTGTATGTGAACTGAAGGAGCTTGGTGAAAGACACAACAGAACAGCTATTTCTAATGCATTCATCGATGCTGATTGAAAAGTGGAAGGAAAGAGAGAATGTATAGGCCAGTCATCTTAGTAGATAATTTCTCTGAAGCATTTAAACATTCTGATGAAAGAAATATATTTGAAAAGTGCTGCTACTGCATGAGAGAGTAAGGTCAGTGTTGCATCAAACTAGAGGAGAAAGATGAACTGATTAGTGATTGGTTTCCTTACCATTTTCCCCCCTACACTATCTTGTTAACATTTGAAGTGGAAAAAGTTATCTGGGTTGAAAAATGTCACTTGATTAAAGAAAAAAAACAAAACAAAAACAACCAACCAAAAAGTCTAAGCAAACAGTTACTACATTGTCTAGTGGGTGAGTTTGTAGGACCTTCACAAAAACAGTGCTTGGAAGCTGGACTGGCCCAGGAGGATATGGAGGGAAGCATCCTGCTGGACTGGATTTGGCACAGTCAGTGGTTCTGGTGTGAAAACAAGGTGGTTTAAATGGTTGCTCCTCCCAAAATTGAGATGGGTTGATTCAGACTGCTAGTTAGTAATATATAAAGAGGAGGAGCAATGATTAATTTGATGGAGAAAAAAAAAATTGCTCACATGAGCAGGGGATTTAATTTGGAGTCTGGAAGAAGGGCATTGCAGATGCTGTGGTAGTGCAAGCCTGTCAGGGAGCTCCCTATATCAGTGGTGGAATCATAGAATCATAGAATAGTTAGGGTTGGAAAGAACCTTAAAGATCATCTAGTTCCAACTCCCCTGCCATGGGCAGGGACACCTCACACTAAACCATGTCACCCAAGGTTCTGTCCAACCTGGACACTGCCAGGGATGGAGCATTCACAACTTCCCTGGGCAACTCATTCCAGTGCCTCACCACCCTTACAGTAAAGAACTTCTT
>JANHGB010060190.1:0-19125 GCA_026283785.1 Coracopsis vasa
GCCTCAGCACCCTCACAGGGAAGAGCTTCTGCCTAAGAGCTCATCTCAGTCTCCCTTCTGGCAGGTTAAAGCCATTCACCTTGTCCTGTCCCTACAGGCCCTTGTCCAAAGCCCCTCTCCAGGTTTCCTGTAACCCCTTTAGGTATTGGAAGACTGAATTCTAGGTCTCTTCCCTGGAAATGGCAGCATGCTTTTCCAAAAGCTTATTCTGTCTTACTCTTTTGGAGTGCAATGGGTCTGCTCTGTGGGACCCCTCTCAAACACCTCTGGTAGGTTCTTCTGGATTGTGAGCTGCAGTTCCACCACACTGTGGTTTCTCAGGAAGAGCTCCCCATCTGCAGCCACTTTTCTAAGCAGGTTGGTCTCATTGGCCTCCTTCAGCAAGTTCACTGGGTCATGCCATTAATCTGGAGTCTCTCTTTCTTCCAGTGCTGGTATGAGCAAGCTAATGAGTTCCTGCTTGAATAAAGCTGCAGGGGGGACACCTTGCTCCCAGGTGACCCTGGTTTTCATATTAAATGCCTGAGGAATTGAGAGGCGACCTTTGCTGCGAGTGAAAGGTGCAGTTACTGAAGAATGATTTGAAAGGCCCAACCTGGCTGTGCTGTAAAACAGATGATGGCTCACAGCAAGGTGAGCACTGAGCTCCTCCTTCAGCTAAAAGCCACCAAACAGTGTGAGGCACAATGTAACAGCAGCATCCGGTTTCTGTGAGTCTGCTGGCCTCTTCTTTAGATGGCGGCTTCAGAATTGCATGGTCTGGGCTGTGATCTGGGCTCAGCAACCTTGGAGGAGAGCAGGGCTAAAGATTTTTGCCTGTGTAAGTACCTGGGTAGGAATAATGGATCAGCTCTGGTTCTGTGAGGCACTTTGCTGTAGTGGTTTTGTGTGACATCGGACATGCTGGGTTATAGATCAAATAACTACAGTGATTTTGGGGTTTCTCTTGTTCCACAATCAACAAAAGTGACAAAAGTTTAATTGCTGGTGCCTGTTGTCCTGTTGCTTCCACACCTCCTTGCCCTGTGTTCTCATCTCGCTGGAGTGGAGAGACTAATACAACTCTGTATGGAGGCATCTTTCTCTTCTGCCAAAACTATTGAAACAGGACAGGTAGCACCATCTTTTTGTCCTCTTTCTCTGAGAGATTCTAATTTGCCTGGTAAAAGATCTGTGGGGAAAAGGCTGAAGATACTGAAGACTTTGAAGAAAGCGGAGTGTCCAGAGCTCCTTTTCTGGAGCTGAAGCCCGCTGTGGTTCACCTGTGTCTCTGTTCATACTGAACGTTCTTCAGCCAGGCTCTGTGGTGTTTGCAGAGTGATGGAGAGGAGCTCTTCAGAGTGATGGAGAGGAGCTCTTCAGAGTCATGGAACTTGCACCTAAAGCCAAGAAACACTCGTGAATGAGGAAATGCTCACCACACAGCTCGTCAACCGAGGAGCGGGCATTGGGTTATGTCTGTAAGTGTGTAGTTAGAGACCTTGTACAGTGTTAAATCTGGAAAATGCTTCCATTTTCTTTCCACTTTCTGTGGTCTTCTGGATTTACTGTTAGATCTCGGTCTCAGCAGCATCAGGCTCATGCACCCGCCACCTTCTGCTGCCGGTAGATGGGGCAGTTGGAGACTGGCAGCACTGCAAAAGGAACAATCAACACAATACAAAACCAAATCAGGGTAAGGATGTGAAGAGGCCTTCTCTGTGCTCTGCAAACCTCGGGGCAGTTTTGCCTCTATCTTCATTTCTGTTCACTACTTGCTTTCAATTGTTCATTGAAAACACACATGGAGATTTAATTCTTGCTCCTTTTCCCTTTAGTTTTGCCTATAGCAGCAGAGGCTGAGTGAGGCAAACTGTGATTCCATCTCCAAGGAAAGAGTTTAAATTGATCTTTTTAAAAAATAATTGAGCCTTCTGTTGCATTGGAATTTAGGAAAAGGAAAAGACAACTGGAGATAAAATGTGGTGTTGTTACAATAGGCGCTTGTGTGATAAAAACTGAGGGAAGATGTAAGGCGTAGCCTTCAAAGCAGCTGATCACAGGCTGGGCTCCAGGAACGTTTGTCTGCACAGGAATGATTTTAAATGGAAGAAGACTCTGCATTTAGCAGTTCTGTTTCTTGGTAGCTTTAAATGTCTACATTTCTTTAAACGTCTTCATTTCTAATTACATATATTAAGGGCTTTATTGCTGTCATACAAATCACAAGCCTTTCAAAGAGAGATTCAGTAATTATCTAAAGAGCTTCAGCGAGTGAGTAACCCTTAACCCTTTACATGATGCTGGTTCCTTTGTTTAACGACGATGAGAGCTGGCTGCTTATGAGTTTGGTTAAATTGAATTAAAACTGACTTCCAGTGGAAGGAGATAATTTTACTTTCCTTTGTTCCACATCTCCTAAATGGCTCCTCCTTTAGATTTATCTTCAGCGCTCCTTTTTCTTCTGTGATCCAGAGATTCCAGGCTGTCATTTTAGCTCAGACCAAACCCAGTCAGTAAGCAGATGTGATTTAACTGTGGCAACTTGCTGGCTCCAGGAGAATTTACCAAGTGAGAGCTGTGTCCAGTATTAGCAAACCCATATGGCAGTGGAGACAGCACTGCTGGAGTCAAATCGAGTGGTCATTTTAGGAGCACCAGCTGAGAACACCCCTGCATGTATTCTGCATTTGAGTTTATTTACTATACTTACGGTCTTGCCATCTCTATGATCACCTTCATGAATGCAAATGGAGCAGCTCTAACGTTAATGATGAAAATAAAACCAAATAAAGCTGCCATAAACCTCCTTTGCTTTTTTCTGCCCTTGGAAACGTTCCCACAGATTCATTAGCTTTGCAGAACAGTGCTTTGTTCAAGGAAAAGAGCCCAGCCAGCACGTGCAGAATGCAAAGATGATGTATCTTGTCAATATAATTTAGTGCACTATTTCAGTGTAATTTTATCAGAGCACTACAGCTGCGGATGGTAATCGCTTCACTAAATCTCTGCTGCCTAATGCAGAGGAAGCAGCACTTGTCCCTGCCCTGCAGCCCAATACCTCCTCGCCAGAGCTCCCAGAAGCCCTCCCAGCCCTGGGGGTCTGTGTGGTGCAGCCAGACAGAACCACACGCCATGGTTGTCCCACTGTGGCCAAGTGGTATCTCCATCCCATCCCCATGCAGGGTCTGCAGCGGCTTCGATCCCAAGAGCTGTCACTCGCAGCTCCGATTTCAATGGCAACGTTCTCCAGCCCCAGCAGGGAAGAGCAGGGAGAGCGCCATGGCTGACTTGTCATCATGTAATGTTTCACCTGCCCTTTCTTCTCAGCCCCATGAGTCCTTGAAGCACAGTGCGGGGAGAAGCACTAACCACAAAGGGAAGCTTTTGCTCTGACAAAGAAGGCGTTCCCATGTCAAATTATGGATGGGTAGTAGCAATCTGATGTGGGTTTCGTTCAGTGACCCAAATAAAAGGTGATGCAACGTGTTTGCCATCCGGACTCGGGGCATTGACCATCCTGAGGGACCTGTGAAGTTCTGAATATAAGTGGAAATAGGTATATAATTCCATGTGGATTTGTAGTGTGAACTGAGGCTGTGATCTTGAGAGGCTTTGGCAGGGAGAAGTTGCTCCTTCCAGGGGAGCAGTGGGTGTTGTGAAGGATGAAGTAAAATGGAGAACTGGATGTATCCCCTGTGTTGACAGTGCCAGTTGCTTTATGGCCAAGCTGATCTCTCAGCAGACTGATGGACTGCTTCTCCCATGCTGCTTGCCTCCCCTCATGCAGGGCTTCATGGACGTCTGCCCCATCCCCTCTCAAGGCCTCTCTTCCCACGGAGAAGTGTCCTAGCTTACTTAACTGCTCCATGTTTGGAGTTTGTTCTTTGCTTCTGATTGTCTTTGTGGTCTTTACCAGCAGTAAACACTGAAGATGGTGAAATGACCTGTATCTGATATCTTCAGCGTGAA
The DNA here is from genome assembly GCA_026283785.1 of Coracopsis vasa. Classification (NCBI taxonomy): domain Eukaryota; kingdom Metazoa; phylum Chordata; class Aves; order Psittaciformes; family Psittacidae; genus Coracopsis; species Coracopsis vasa. The sequence goes on from JANHGB010060190.1 coordinate 3,952, forward strand.
AAACTGTACCTGAGGTTTTTGTGGGATGAGAGAAGGTTCCTGCCTTCTGATAGCAGCAGTGTTGCTCTGGTCATTGCAACGTTTACTTCCCTAATACAGGATCTTTGGTAGTTCTCTCCATCTGTTCATCTAAATCTACCTCCTTTCTCCCAGCATCTTCCTTCCCTGTTCATTGCCAGACGCAAGATACTCTGTAGAGTGCCACCATGATGGAGCCATGGGGTGAGTGCCCTTTGTCAGGACAGTGGGGCACTGCCAAGAGGGCACTGCTAGGGGCACCCAATGGACCTGGAAACTCACATGAGAAGGGTGGTGAAGGGTTTTCTGGAGGCTTTCAGGCTGAGCTGCAGCAGCAGCAGCTCAGGTTTGGCCTGGCAGGAGGCTGGGAGCAGCAGCATTGACTGCAGCCACTCTGGAGCAGCAGAAGGTGCTGCAGGAGAAAGCCCAGTGGCTCTGCAGCAGCATGGCGGGAGCATGCACGGGGTCATGTGTGCTGCTTGCTCACAACACCTTCCTTTGTGTGTTATTGGACACATCCTGTCAGTACAATGTAATTAATCTCCGAGTGGGACCCTTCTCTCTTTCCGGGCTTATGGAATACTGTTTCTCTTAAGCAGAACTATAGAATGAAGGGTTTTCAGCTGAGTCATGTGAAAAGAGAAAATAGCTTTTAGTAAATGAAGCAGCTCTTCCCACTCGCTGTTTACATGCTCTATAATGTCATCTGTGAGAATGGGGGGGCTTTGATTTAAACCAATTTGCCACAGACCTTTGCTGGAATGTGAACTGGTTTGAACTGGGAGAACACATCACAAATCATGGGTGGACAGGATGGTGGGTGAACATCTGCTGCTCCATCCTATCCGTGCTCTGCAAGGAGGTGACCCCTTTCAAAAGGCAATCAGCAATCGTCTGATTAAAGCCTGCTTCAGCTTTGAGCAGTTAAGAGTGCAGGGCCTCCAAGGAGCCTGGGGCAGCCCTAGTGCAGCTTCTGTACTGCACTATTGACTTAAATATTTCATAACCTTTCCTGTTTGAGCTCCCTTAAAGCTGTGCGGGGAGGTTCACGCCTGTGTGAATTCCTAGCTGGGTTTTGGGTTATTCTTTGCAGTTTGGATGCCTAGAGGGCAGCTTGTGCTAGGGCAGCATGAAATATTGATCACGCAGCAGCTCGGGCTAGTGCGAAGGAGGCCCGGTGGGAGGAGGTGTGCCATGTTCCAGCGAGCATGAAATAGTGTTCCAAGGTTTAGTTGGTTGCAGAGCTGCTCAGAAAAGATAACCCTGGTGTTTAATTTAGATGAGCTGGGTTGGTTTGCTGCATCCTGGGCGTTTCTTTGCTCCCTCATATGTTTTACTTGTATGCTGGGTGGGTTTTCTTCCCCACACGCAGAGATTGCAGCATTTAGGTCAAATGTAGATTATCCCTTTTGCCATGGAAGAACTACAGCGAGGTGATCTCGGCATTCCAGGCTGGCCTGCTGGTTTTCCCTGTGCTCTGCAGGGCCCATGTGCTTGTTTTCTGTTCTCTCTTATGTTTCCATGGGGAAATTTTCTGTGGAGGGGGCATGGCAGGGATGTGAGCTGGTGAGGGCACAGATGAGCCTGGGCTTCAAAAGGAAAACACCAAGCCAGGAAAACAATCCATTTTAAAGATATTTGTACCCCATTCACCTGGAGAAGTTTGTTCTTTGGCTTTCTTTTGGGAGGTGCTGCTATTGTGGCTGTTAGGAAGGGCCTTACTCGGAGTGAGGTTATCCAGTTATGGCAGCTTGATTTGAGGACAGGCTTTTCGTGAACAATGCCGTGCTCGCATGCAGCCAAGGGGCATGCCTCGGCTGGATAATTAGATTTGGAAGGCTGGTGTTTGGAGCAACTGTGACACTTCCTGCTGGGAAGCCAAGTTCTGCAGCGATGCAGTTGATACCACATCAGGGTGATCTGTTACCACGCTTTTGCTCTCCAGGGGTCTGACTGGTGTAAGGAATAACCCCAGCAAGAGCCTTTCCTCAAGAGCATGCCTGCTTCCAGCACAGGGAAGCAGAATCAAGACCTTGCTCTGTATCTATAAAATGATTCCAACTGGTTTGGGGGAGAGCTGACAGAAGTGAAGCTCTACAAAGCCTTCAACAGCTTACACAAATTTACCGTGCCAGCTTTTGTCTTGAGCTCCTTTGTATCATTCAGAAGACTGCTCAGCTACCACTGGAACCCTTTGTTCCTCATTTCTACTCTTAATAAAGGAGAACAGGAGAAGCTGGCAGTAGATTTTTACCCAGTTTATCTTGTTTACTGACCACACTTTCCTTGAGGTACAGTGACTCTTGAGTCTGTTCAAATGTCTCAAGCAATCCAAGGCATCTTCCCTTTTCTTGTAACAAGGGCACAAATTCCTTTGGTGTTCAGTTATTTTACCCTAGTTGCTGATTCAGTCTCATTCATACAGTTTATAAATCTGCCCTCAGACCTGGAAGTGCTTGGATTTTAATCACGTACTTCAGGTGAAATCTTTGCCCTGTGCAAGTTGGTTTTAGTTTGTGGCTTCAGGAAGCCCTGAGCTTCTCAGGAGCTCTGATGCCCTTTGTATGGCAAAGTTCTTGTATCTCTTTATGATATGGAGCTTATATAGAACTGAACCACAGTTATAATTGAGCGTGCTAAAAGTGACTACTGAGAACAGCATGTGTGATGCAGAGGATGCTGCTTTCCCTCAAACTGTCCAATGATTTCAAAGAATAAATAAGGAGATGTCACATATTATTTTATATGCATGTAGTATTGAGATTTTTAGCACCAGTCCACACCTTCCAATACCTAAAGGGGCCAACAAGAAAGCTGGAGAGGGGCTTTGGAGCTCATCTCAATCTCCCCTCTAGCAGGTTAAAGCCATTCTTCTTGTCCTGTCCTATAGGCTCTTGTAACATGGGTGCTCTCTGCCTGTGGTGCTTTCCAGGCACAAAGATGATGCGCAGCAACTCTGCGTGCAGCAAGGTGGGAGGATGTCACTGTAGTATCATTTGCCTATTTACTTGCTTTCCAGTGCACGGCCAGAATGGATGTTCCCCAAACTATTTTCAAAGCAATTTTGGGGTTTTTTTTAATCAGAGTTAAAATTGTTTCTGGGTACATGACAGTGTTTTGTCAGTGACATTTTAACTGCATTTGATTGACACAGAGAGGTCACTTTCTTGACAATAAAACTAATACATTGATGGATTTCAGCAGAATAGGAGCACAGAAAGGAAGAATTACCCTGCCTTTTGTTGTTAAAGGTGTTTCTCCCTGCTCCCAGGTTTGGAGGGGCACTTTGGCTCGCCTTCGCTACAAGAGGACAAAGGCTGCCCTCACCATCCTCAAGTATTACCGCCGCTCCAAAGTGAAGTCCTACATCCGGGAGGTTGCGCGGCGCTTCCACAATGTCAGGCAGATGAAGGACTATGGGAAGCACGTGCCATGGCCCACCCCACCCAAGGTGCTGCGCCGGTTTGAAGAGGCACTTCAGGCCATTTACCATAGGTACACAGGGAACCTCTTGTCTTTTCAGTCTAACCTAGAGGGGAGAGCAGCTACTGCTCATTCCAGGAAAGTTGGAAAAATGACTGAAGAACATTAACTGGATGTCACAGAGGGAGATGTCAGTGGCTTTTGGTACCCTTGAGCACACGAGTAATTACTCTGTTTCAAAGATTTAGTCAGGATGGGCATTGTATTTCCTTCTTTGGCCCCTTTCTGGTTGGTTTTAGAAGAAAGGAGCTGGTGCTGCTAAATGAGGGGGAGCAGAAAAGGAGTCTTGACTTCCTGGAGGATTCTTATAGTAAGCCAGTGGTTTTCTGCAGTAGAATAAGCAATATTCCCCTGTTCACCCATATTCCAGTCTATGAAATAAAAGTATTTTATGCCTTTATTACAACCTAATATCTGAAAGCTGGTGACTGAGGTAAGTTGTAGGCAAAGGAGTTACAATTCCAATTTGAAAAATGACAACGTCTGGAAGTTACTGAACAGGAGAAATATTGGCTGGATGGGGCCTCTGGAGATCTCCAGTCCAGCTATCTGCTTGAAGGGGAATTAGCACCAGCACTAGATCAAGTCAGCCTTGGTTTTTTATCCCAGCTGTCTCTTGAAAGCCATCCACAGCCTATCTGCTTCCAGAATAAGCTCAATTACCATAACTACAACCTTTCAGTTGCTACAAGACTTTCCATAGCATTAATCCTGGAGCCCTGGTGTTGCTGCTGAAGGCTGGAGTGTGGTATGGAGTAATGGATGGGCTGCCCTGCCCTGTTCCCTGTTACAGCTGGTTAAGTTTCAATTGTAGGGCCACGTTCAGCTATTAAAGCAGAATGATGTTATATATGAGCCCAAAAAATGGGCTTTCAAGAGCTTTATTGCAAACAGATGTGCCAGTAGTTGGCTTCTGGGTGTGGGATGGGGAGTGTACCAGCCAAATCTGTTAGGAGTCAGAGATGATGTTATGTGACTTTAAAATGGTAACTGTCATTCTCACCTTTATGAATTCAATGGAGGGACTTCATTTCCCCTTGACGTTGGTAGGCTGGGGCTGTTCTTCTTGTGTTGATTTGGGAGAGGTCCCCAGAGTGTGTGGCACAGTGTGGAGCTGATTCAGGTGTTCTGTGGCAGGTGGAGAGCGGGTGAACTCATCCGGAGCGTCCCACCAGAAGTCCTACCTCAACTGAGGGCCAAGGTTGCTGCCATGGAAGTGCTGAAGGGTCACAGAGCTGATATTGGCTTACAAAGAGCATGGGAGGGGAATTACATCGCCCTGGTGAGTACAAGTGAAGTGGTCAACACAGTGGCTGGGGCTTAGGATGCTAAAACAGTGGAAATGAGCAACGTACTCTAGTGAAAGGTGTCCCTGCTCATGGCAGGGGGTTGGAACTGGAGGAGCTTTAAGGTCACTTCCAACCCAAACCAGTCTGGGATTCTGGGGTTCTATTCTTGCCACTGCTACTGCATGGCTGCCACTTGAAAAAGTGGCTACTGGTTTCTTGAAGGGGGAGAGGTACTTTGACATTTCCTCTGTAAATGGGTTTATGTAGTTTCAGAATCTTTGACTTCTACTGCACTAAGAGTGGGTTTCCTGAATGCTGAGCCTAGCTCGAGCATTGCAAGCAGCATGAAAAGATAATGAGTAATGCCATCAGCTGGCCCTTCAGTGGCTAAAGCTAGGGAAGAAATCAATGTAAAGCTAAGATATAATAAGGGATAAGATATAATGGGACGTTAACAAATAACATAAAATGAAAAGGAACAAAGAAGTTCTCTCTAGGCAAGTTGCATTGCTTCCTTTTACTCCATCCTTCCTCTAAGCAGTTTGTTTTGTTCAGGGTTTTCTTTCAGAAAGCAAATAGATGCTCTGCAGCTCTTTGTTGAGGCAGAAGCTGGAGGAAGCCTTTGGACAAGCTAGTGCAGCTGCAGTCCTGGGGCCAGCAGGGATGTAACACAGTTACTTATGGGGAGCAAGAAGAGTTACGTGCCTGTCTTTGCTCTTCCAGAAACCAGACAACCCTCAGACCACAGGCTCTTTCATCCCTGTTGCCAACGAGCTGAAACGGAAGGACAAGTACATGAACGTTCTCTTCTCCTGTCACGTCCGCAAGGTAAGGGCATGTGTGTGATCTGCAGGCACATGGGCTGCCTGGGGAAGCTTCTCGTGATGGAGGTGAAACCTTGGGAAGCCCAGGTTGAGGAAGGAATCCTGGAGATGCTTTAACAGGCAGATTCAAGGAGCAGTGTCAGTGGTTTTATGATGGATGTGTACCCTGGAACCTATTGCACCAAAGGGTGCTTGCTTTGGGTTGCTTCTGTGGCCTCTGCAGGTTAGAGGCGTGAATAAATTCACTTGTGCATATAAAATTAGAAATCTCTTACAATTCCATCAGGGACAAGGAGATACAGGAGAAATTTTTGCCTTTTTTCACTTCAGGCTGAAAACAAAATAATTCTTCTTCTAATGCATTGAGTGAACTGGGTCCAGGTTGTTGCTGTCTCTAGATAAATTGGAGTAATTGGAAAAATACAGTATTCACTTCCAAAAGATGCCATCATAGGAGTTGTTGTTTTGCATGGGTTTGGAATGCCAGGGAAGGGAATTTCTCAGGCTGTGTGTGATGTACATGTACCTGGTGTGAGACTTTCATTTTGATTGTTGTTACGCAAGTTTGAAGCTTTTAAGTCTTTCTGTTTCTCTTGCTTGGTTCTGAATCAGCCCTGAAGGACTGTCTCCTGTGCAAGCATAGGGGAAGGCGGGTTTCAGAAGTACAGATCCATACCTTGTCCTGGTCAGTAACTGCAAGCACAGAGCTCCTGCCTTTAGGCGAGTGTCTGAGTGGGGTTTTATTGCTTGTGGTATATGAAGATCCTTGAGCACGCAAACAGGCCTTGTTCTGTCCGTCCTGGTACTGTGTTACTTTGCTGGAAAAATCCATTCTCTGCTGGGACTTGCTGCATTGGTGTCCCAGCACTTCCATAATAAAAGCAGTTTGGAGGTGGAATAGATGTTACCTACTATAAATGAGATTTCTTCCTGAGCCTGAGAGGTACTTTTAGTGCATTCAGAGGGGAAGAAAGCTTCAGCTTCCCATTGTGCTTAAAAAGTGTAGCTCAGCTGAAATCAGAAAATGCTGCAGAGACTGTGAGGTTCTAGACTTGCAGTCTGGTGGGGTTTATGGTCTCTTTTTTGATCTTTTCAAAGGTTAAATTGTTGGTCACTTTGTTCTATCAGAGGTCAGGCTTAATCCTCCCATTGCCTGCTTAGTTAGGGATACCTTTGAGATCATCAGCAAAGGTGGGTGATGGGTCAGTTGGCATGAGGGGAATCAGAATCCCAGACTGGTTTAGGTTGAAGGGACCTTAAAGCTCATCCAGTTCCAGCTCCCTGCCATGGGAAGGGATACCTTCCACTAGAGCAGGTTGCTCCAGGCCCCGTCCAACCTGGCCTTGAGAACTGCTGCTCATCCGCAACCCGATTGTGCTCAAGTCTTTGAAGTCGTTAATACTTTCCTTGGTCTTTGGTCTCAATGATCTGTGTTTTCTGGACAGAAAAATACAGCTAAACTTAGGGAAAATACAACATCCCCTTTAGGAAAACAATGGCCTTAAAGAATCAGTAGGAGCACCTCTCCACCAGCAAATAGAGTCATTTCAGCGTTGCTGTTGAGAACAAGTCTGCAACTTTGTAGGATCTTTAACTATGTGTGTAAGCCTGGTGATTTCAGTCCATCTGCATGTTTAAACTCAAAAGCAAGTGATCCCTTTCAAATCCATGCTTGAATATAATATCTATTTGAGTGAACCATTTGCCTTCCTTCTTGTATGGACAAGAAATATCCAGGCAAGCCTGGAGTGAACAAAGGGTAGAAGACAAACAATCCTGAACTTTGAAAGCCAACAAGACAAAGATTTGGCATTTCAGGATTTAGCATTTCACTTTCCAACCAATGCTTTAGGTATTCTATTATGCCTTAAATTTGAACATGGGATTTGCAGACTAAGCAACAGTGAAAACTGTTGCAAAGCCCATGAGTGACTCTGTGCTCTGACTACAAGAGCACAGTCTTTACCCTGAGAACAGCGTTAACCTTCTTTTGCTCTTCACATAAAACATCTTCTATCTTGACCTGCCTTTTTGAAGCAAAGGTGTTTCTCTAGTCAAAAGTACAAGCTGAGGCATTCTGCCTTTTACCCCAAGAGTAACAGCAGTCTGAGGGTCAGCCTTTGGTGCTGTGCTACAGCGGGGGTTTCTTCCAATTGCTAAATTCTTCCCTTTTTGGGAGTTTGGGAGGGACTCAGGGATCACCTGGTCCAACGTTCCTAGGCAAAACATGACCTAGAGTAGATGGCCCAGCACCCTGTCCAGCAGAATCATAACAGTGTCCATCACTGGGAAGTCCATCAGTTTGCTGGGGAGGTTATTCCAATGGCTGATCATTCTCATTATGAACAATTTTCCTCTTGTTTCCAGTTGGAATCTCCCCAGGAGTAACTTGTGCCCATCACCCCTTGTCTTTTCTATGTGATTCTGTGCAAAGGGAGTCTCCATCTTCCATCTTTCAGATAATTGCAGTCTAACACACCTCTTCCTTTGAAAAGACATTAAAAGGATAAGCGTTGGGCAGTTGGAATAGACACAAGCTAAGCCTGGAGTTCATGTATTTAAACCTGTTTATGTCTAGAACATACCTTATGACCTCTAAGATATTTGTTAACCATGAAATCCTTTGAGACAGGTTTTTTGTAGCTGATGATTGACATTGTTCTAAGTCAAAGAGGTGACACCACCTCCTGCCAGCCAGGGAACTGCTCCTGAAGTACTGGGAACTGCTGGTGAGACTTTCTTTAGCTCGAGAGCACAGGGTCTTCATTTCAACAGCTTGAGCTGAATAATAGCAGGTGAATGTGTTTGGACTGAAGCTTATATAGCTCTTGGAGAAGGGCTGTGAAGAGACTTGAAAGTCTCACTGATGGGAGGTGTGTGTGCTTGCTTTCTCCTGGTAGGGATAGGAGAAGCAGGTCATCTCTGCCTATGGAAAAATCCATCTTTCCTGAACATTGTGGTGCTCTTCATTGTTTTCCAAGGAAATTTGCATGGGTTTTGCCTTGGGAAACCAAATGCATATTTCTTGTGTAGCACCAGATTTTGTTGGATTACCAAGGAAACAGCAGTTTCTCTTTTTGGAGGGGAGGGAGCTTTTCTTCCTACTTTCTCCCTTGTCATTCGTGGCACCCATCTCCCTTGAGATTGCCATCTCTTCCAAAGCCAGTACCCTGCAGCGTCTCGAGGGCCCAGGCAGGGACCTGAAAAGCTCATTTGAAGGTTTTTCTGCTTCATTTTCCCCCATCAGCTAGTCAAGAAGCTAAAATAAGGCTGATTCCCATTTGGATCAACAAAGATATAAATAAAAAATGCCCAGAAGGTGCAGAGCACACAATGCCAGGCAGGGCTGGTCTCCACAAGGGTAGAAGCTGTATCTGAGAACATAAGGCCTGTCTCCACTCCTACAAAATCAAGAGTAGTGGCATTTACAATGGTGCTGGCATTTGTCCGAATCTCTTCTGTGCTGCTTCCCAACATGACAATTTCCTTCTAAACCCACAGCATACATAAATACACCATAGGGCTGAAGCAAGGGCTTGGAAAGAGCTGGAAAGGACATGAGTTGTAGAGCAATGAGAATTTGCTTCTCAGGTGAGGTAAGCTGCTGGCCTTCCCCTTTGATACCTCTCTGTAGCTGTTCAGCTGAGGTTGTTGCTGAGTGTGAACGCTAAAAACGATGGGTAACCTCAAGAAGTGGAATTTAAAACAAGCTTATAGAACTACTACAACATTACATTGTCTTGTGAAGGCTCTGTGTGCTTCCTGGCCCCAGGATGGGTCCTCCTGTGCTAGGGGGGCTCTGGTTGCATGGTCTGAACTGCCTCTCACCAGGGGCTCTGTGCGGGACGTGGACAACAGGCAGGATGTTGTGATGGAGATAGGAGCAGCAAGCAGGATCACAGCAGTGAGCAGGTTGTGTTGTCAGGCTCCTTAAATATTCAAAATAAATCAAAAAAAGACATGTGTGGAGAGCATGGGGGGACAGCATCAGCTCTGAGGTCACAGCATCAGCTCTGGGGTCACAGCATCAGCTCTGGGGTCACAGCATCAGCTCTGGGGTCACAGCATCAGCTCTGAGGTCGCAGCCTCAGTTTTGAGGTCGCAGCCTCAGTTTTGAGGTCGCAGCATCAGCCCTGAGGTCGCAGCATCAGCCCTGAGGTCGCAGCATCAGCCCTGAGGTCACAGCATCAGCTCTGAGGTCACAGCATCAGTTTTTGAGGTCACAGCATCAGCTCCGAGGTCACAGCCCCACACACTGGAGGAGCCTTTGCTTAAACTCCCAAGACACGGAATGTGGTGTGTTGGAATCTGCTCACCCCAATTACAGTGTGAGGAGCCTGTGCTACTCTGCTCAAACAACTCAATGTGTGGCACCAGACACTCCTCACCTTCTTCCTCTGGGCCATTCCGTGTTCCATAGCCTTTCTTTTTTTTAACTCTCCCATTCATCAGCTTCCTAAAATAACTCCAGTTATTCAGCATCTCTTACTCTGAGCTTTTCCAGGCCCTCAGTCATGTTCTTCACCTTCTCTGAACCATTAGTCTCCTCCACGTTCACCATCCTGGTGCTTCACACACTATTCCCAGGGAGACCGTCTCACCCAGGACATTATTCCCCATGCTGATGCCTTACTTTCAGCTGCCTCACATGTTTGTGCCAAGATCTATCCAGAGCTGTCTAAAATCATCTGCAGTTAGCTTTCCTGAGCTGGGGCTGCTAATTTAAAGCTGTCATAGAACTCTCCAAGTTGCATTTTTTGCCTTTATCAGTTCTGAACTTTGTTACTCTGCTGCCTATTGCCTGAGAATATTTAAGTTTTCCAATTGTCTCCTGCCTTCACCTAGGAAAATCCTATTTATGTTCCTCCCCTCATCACGTCTCACCCTTGTCTACCCTTCCCAGTTGATTAATAACTCTGTGAATGTGATAAACCAATGACTCCAGTTTTGCCTGAAGTGGAAAACAATTTCTGTTTCGTGTCCTACTTTCTCACTTACTTTAGTTAAAGCTTTGCATCTTGCCTTGTGCCTGTTTGGTACCTGGCCTCTTGGGGCAGCTCAAAGTCTAGATGGCATCAAAGGTTCTCCTTTGGTGTAGTATTTCCTGGACAAATGAATTGGGATGTTAGTGAGATGTGTGTTGCTCTGTGAGAATCCCACTTGCTGGAGCCAAGTGGTACCAGCAGCCTGAGAGAGTATTTGGGATGAGTTGAGATGGGAAGGGGGGAATTGAAATGATCAGAAGTTAGAAAAGAGATATGAGCAAAGGCATGACCCCTTTGGGGTATGAAACTGGTAGGGTATGAAACTGCCGTATGTTTCCTGCCATAACATGCTCCTCCCAGTTCTGTTCTTGTAATCAACCACACTAATTCCATAAGGTGGGAATAGTGGTTTATTAGTACCATGCTTTTGGGGTTATGAAGGCACATACACGATGTAGGAGCAACAGCCATCTGCCTGGCCTTGGTGTCTGCTGGTGAACAGAGATGTAGTTTGAACACTGCTAGGGAAAAGCATCTGTCCTTCAGTTGATTGAAGACATGGATCTTCCCAGCTTGCCAACAGCTCTGCTGGGTAACTCTGGGAATGCTGCTTCTCCAAGACTGTATTTCTCTAGATGTAAAATGGGATTATGGGATCCCTCTTCCCTCTTCACTGGCTGGAGATCAGTGGAGAAAACCTGTTGAAGAGCTCTGGGAGTTTTGTGCATTTGCTATGTGAGTTTGGTGTGTTTAGTGCTGTAGAGCTCTACTCTGCGTGTTCCTGCAGTGATCAGTGGGACTGAAGATGTGCTGCTTTGCAGGTCAATCGCTTTAATAAGGTGGAGGACAGAGCAATCTTCATCACGGACCGACACCTGTATAAGATGGACCCTATGAAGCAGTACAAAGTGATGAAGACCATCCCCCTGTATAATGTAAGTACAAGGAGTGGGGAACCTCATCCTTGGGCTCTCTTAGTCATGGAGGTGCATCTACTTCTTAGCTCCATTTTCATACCCATAAAACAGAACACCTTGGTGGTTTTTAATATATTTAATGTCTTTAGAATGGTTACAGTGCAATTAACTGCAATACCCATGCATCATATTAGCATTTAATTTCAGTGCATAAAATAAAAGCTAAACCCCAAACTATTTATTACTCCATCTTCTGCTCTTTCTTCTGTTAGTTTTTATTTGCTGTGTGCTGCAAGATCCTGGCCCCATAACGGGGGTGGCATTTCACAGCAGCTCATGACACGGTTTCTGTGTCTCTGGGGGTTTGTTTGATCCTTCCTGGCATGTTTGGATTTTTTAATGTGTTTGTTCATGTTTAATGTAAATCTTGTTAAAGCTAAATTTGGAATTACAGTGAGGTATATGCCCTTCGGGGTAGCAGAGTTTAGCTGCCAGTGACAAAGCATCAGATTGTCACTGGGAGGAAGGGGGATGGGGGAAAACCTCATCTTAGCTCTTCAGCATCCTGGAGTGGGGATTCAACTCCTTGTTTGTTTTCCTCAGCCTGAGGTAACACTGCCACTGTTATCTTAAACCTGCAGAACCTGGCCGAGTTGCTTGGAAATGCACACAGATTTGTTGGGATATTTGCATTTGGAGAAATAACAAATGTGACATCCCCCTATTGCTAAAATATCAGAGATGGGATTAGGGTAATGCTAAAATCCAATCTGGAAACGTGGAGTGAAGGATTTGCTCTGAGTGCATGCATGGTGTTGATTTTATAGGGCCTCTCCTTGGTGGCCACGCACCCGTCACCCACCGCAGCGCGCTGGAGCGATGCGCTTGTCCCCAGCGAGAGCACTGCCTGTAGCAAAGCGACGTCTCTCTCCCTGGCAGCATCTCTTGTTTTGAACAGACATTGCTGCCAGGCAGGCAGCAGCTGCAGGTCACCCTCCTCCCTTGATGTTCTCTTCCACTGACATTGGCTCTTAATTGTGCAAAATGGAAGCGTCAGCAGATTCTGCAGCTAAATGGCTGATTCTCACTTGTGCAAAATGACTTGGTCAACTCCAGAGGCTCTGAGCAGAGTCCTTTGCCTGGCTGGGTGAGGTTTGTGAAGTGTCAAAGTGAACCTGGGTGAACAAGGAGGAATTTTGTCCATCACAGTTTCGGTCTATTAAGTTTCTTCACTCTTACCCAAAATGACCAGGCCACTGCAATTCACTTCCTACATTAGTAATGGTAGAGACATCTGTATGTATCACAGCTTTACCTGTGTGTCTGAGGGGTTTAAAGGTGGAGCTTTTGTGGAGTACATTTCCCTGACACCCTGAGCCCAGATTGCTCTGAAATCCTTCAGGCCTCAAACATGAAAGGAAATAAGCAAGTCAGATACAATTTTAGGTTACCTATAAAATATCCGTTGCATAGAAATGTTAGTAATGGTTGGGTTTTCCCCAAACACATACATATAGTATAGAATATCTGTTCATATAGAGAGCTGTAGCACAGGCTGTATGGTGCTGTCTGCTTTGCATTTCCTCTGGCACCCAACCTGTTGGTGGGCTGTACAAAAAGGTTTCTTGCTTTTAGAATACTTTCATTTCCAGAGGTGTAAATCAGCTTTGTTTGTACATGTGCAATTATTCCTTTCAGCAACCTTCCACAAGGCTTCTTGACCAAACAGTTTCCTTCAGCTGAGCAAATGTGAAGGGGTCCTGGAGTACTTTCTTTGCAGGGGAGGGATGGGTCCAAAAGACCTTTCAGTGACTCATACAGGTGTCAGAATAACATTCCAGAGTGGAAATTTCATAGAATCCCAGCCTGGTTTGGGTTGGAATGGACCTTAAAGCTCATCCAGCTCCAATGCCCTGCCACGGGCAGGGACACCTTCCACCAGAGCAGGTTATGCAGGTTTTTATTCCTTTTTGTAGTTACCTTTTATATTTTGTTACTTACTGGTTTGAATACACTTTGAGCTGCCTTGAACACTCCCATATTCCTGCATGCCTGATCCCTTTCCCATGGCAATCCTTGTGCAGTGTACAGGGGCCTGTGATAGCCAATTAGTGATATAGAGATTCCTCCTTTTTCAGGGAAAGAACAATTATTAGCACTTACAGGAAGAGTTTTGGGAAGCAGAGGGTTATAATTGCTCCAGTCGTGATGTTTCTCAGTGTATCCAATATGTCCTGCTAGAAAGATGTGTGTTCCCTGAGAAAGATGGATCACCCTTCCGATATGTAAAGGTGAACCCAGCTGAAATTCATCTGCCTGTTCACTGTGCTGCTCACTGTCAGCATTCCAAAAGCACCCTGTCAAGGCGGCAGCATCCTTAGGGATGGTGTTTCCATGGAAATCTCATTGGAGACAGTCAGCTGATGTATGTTACGACCATAAACTTGTTTTTGTCTGAAGAAACCGCACTACAGTGCCCATCTCCTTTAACCGTGGGGACACGTACATGGTTTAAGCACAGCCTGGAATGCTGCTCAGGTCCCTGGCTCTGCCTTGTGGTGCTTTGTGTCCTGTCTGAGGCATCTGGAATTCTGTGCAAACAATGACAAAGCAATAGGTTTCCTCTCAGCCCTATTTTGCTGTATCACAGTGCTACTTTGGGGTGTTTGCTGCGTACAAGTGTTCTGGCAGTCGCCTCAGAAATACCAACAGACAATTAGCTTTTGTTCTTACCTGGAGAGAAAATGGAGAATGGCAGGAAGGATTTAAAAGGCGTCTGAGCAGCAGAAAGGATCTTGCAGCTCCCTTGCTCTGAGCACAATAAAGGATGTTCTGTGGCTGCCGAGCGTTTTCTCCTGATCTTCAAGCAGAGTTAATGAGAGTGTTTGTAAATAGTGAGATAAGCCCCGTCTCTGGAATGATTTCTTTTGTGTTCTGTTTATTTGTTCAGGGAGTCTGATGGGGAGGGATGAAATAGGAAGATTTTCAAGGGCTCTTGGGCTCCTCACGCAGTTCTGGTGAATAATTAATGTTTAAATAGGCTTTTCAACGCCAGCCGTTTCAACTTGTTCATCTTTCACACTCGGTGCACATTTAAAACGTCAATGGCAGTAGTCCCTGTGGTGCTGTTGTGCTCACAGGATGGTATTTAAGCATGCAAATTAATTTTAAGGGACACTATAAACCCAGGGAGCTGTTAATACCTGAGCATGAAGTGTAGCTTGGTTTTGAAGTATTTCCTAACCTCAGAATAGCATGAACGGTAGAGAATAAACTCTACCTGTGTTGGGGATATCATGCAACTGGTATCAGCAGGTCTCTGCAGAGACCAGTTAGTTACAGCAGCTACCAGCAGTTTACAGTAGTTCAGACAGGCTGTTGTGCTGTGATAATAAACCAACAACATGATAAGGATGAGGATACTCAGCGACTGGAGCACCTTCCATATGAAGACAGGCTGAGAACATCGGGGCTCTTCAGCCTGGAGAAGAGAAACTGCGTGGAGACCTCAGAGCAGCTTCCAGTGTCTGAAGGGGGCTACAAGGATGGTGGAGAGGGGCTCTGCATCAGGGACTGCAGCAATAGGACAAGGGGAATGGCTTTAACCTGCCAGAGGGGAGACTGAGATGAGCTCTTAGGCAGAAGCTCTTCCCTGTGA